>WNWU01007912.1:0-11916 GCA_012654045.1 Ptyas mucosa | reverse complement strand
CCAAGGGTTGTTTCTATTTAGAGGTTTAAATTGTCGCAGGTCTGACAATTTTAATCCAACTCTACAAACCCAGCATCCTTACCAGAGGCCACACTGTCATCCAATCTTCATTCAAGGCATCATTTGCTATTCCTGGGACGGCTCGCTGGACAGAAACCTGGAATGAAAGCAACATTAGCAGCTGAATACCCATCTCTCCATCTCTCTCAGAATACAGAATAACATAGTTGGAAGGGACCTTGGGGGTCTTCTAGTCTGACCCCCCAACCAGGGAGACCCTAGGCCATTCCAGACAAATGGTTGTCCTATCGCTTCTTAAAAACCTCCAGTGATGGAGCACCCACAACTCCTGGAGGAACGCTGTTCCAGTGGTTAATTGTTCTCACTTTCAGGAAATTTCTCCTAGTTCTAGGTGGCTTCTCTGCTTGATTAGTTTCTGTCCTGCCTTCAGATGCTTTAGAGAATAGCTTGATTCTCTCTTCTTTGTGGCAGCCCCTGAGATATTGTTGTGGCCCGCCAGCAGCCTGCACGGATTGTTGCTGATTCTGACAGCGAGGAGGCTGGTGTGGTGATGCGTCAGCAGCCTGTGCAGCTGGCACTCGAGTCAGACAATGAGGAGGCTGGAGAAGATGTGGTGCCAGAGGCGGGGATTCAGCCAGGGCCTTCAGAACCTCCAGAAGCTCCTTTAAGTGAAGAGGACGAAGAGGAGGAGCCTCTTCTCGATGCACGGGCCCGCAGAGCTGCCAAAAGGCAGGAGTGGCTCCTCAGGAGGAGGTCTCCTCGACAGTAAGGCTTTGGGCTAATTGGCCACTTCCTTAGCCTATTTAAGGAGGAACGCCGACTGAAGCAATTTGTAGGGAACAACTTTAATTCACTCTACTTCACGTCTGGATTCTCTGCAAATTGCTTCTGGGCTTTCTGCCAACCTTAGTAAGATTGTGATTACTTTATCTTTGGTTTCTTGTAGGCTGTTAAGAAAGTTTATTAACAGCCTTTGTTTTGAAAAAGACTGAATTATTTTAGTAAATTAAGTTTTGTACAAACCGTGTGTGTGCTGTGTTCTTTGGGATCCGTAGCTGGGGCAGAACAATAATGTTAAAATGTTCATATTTAGTAGCTGGAACAGGGGGTTATACATTATAGTTGATTGGTTGGAGAGTGATGGCTCCCGTGTGAGACAATCTGTGCTGCGACTGGTTGCTGTGGAGGGGGCGTTTCCCTCCCCCCCATCTTTTTCTTCGGCGGTCTCTGTATGCTGATCTGAGATGGACTTCATGGTGTAGTGATGTGCCTGACTATCTTGTTTGCTGTATATAGAGACTCAAAATATATTTATTCATGTCAAA
This sequence comes from Ptyas mucosa, assembly GCA_012654045.1. Lineage (NCBI taxonomy): Eukaryota > Metazoa > Chordata > Lepidosauria > Squamata > Colubridae > Ptyas > Ptyas mucosa. Next base: position 10,570 of record WNWU01007912.1, on the reverse strand, counting down.
CAGGGGTGAAATCCAGCAGGTTCTGGAGAACCGGTAGCGGAAATTTTGAGCAGTTCGGAAAACTGGCAAATACCCCCTCTGGCTGACCCCAGTGGGGTGGAAATGGAGATTTTGCAGTATCCTTCCCCCTGGAGTGGGGAGGGAATGGGGATTTTGCAGTATCCTTCCCCTGCCACGCTCACCAAGCCACGCCCACAGAACCGGTAATAAAAGAAATCGGATTTCACCACTGATGTCAAACTACCGGTTCGGGTCAGCTTTTTTGACGCCATTCGGACACCTGCTGCGCAGTTCCCTGATAAATAAATCGATAAATTGCATTCTGATTTTACTCACCTCCATGTAATTTTCCTCACAAACAATCTCACGAGGGCTCCACGGGGCATTGAGGGAACAATCCATGGACACTTCATAAGCAGCAGTTACGTTATCAAGGCTGGTAATTTCCACCTGGAGCCGGATGCTGAAATCCTTGTCAAACTGAGGAAGGGGATTTAAAAAATATTTGCTGTCACTAAAAAGTCTCAGTTGTGTTGAAGAACCCAACTTTGGAAGCAACCTTAGGGCTGAATGTCTGGATCAACACTCTTTCCGACTTAGCACACCCAGCTCCCATTAATTTGAGAACATTGGGGAAAATGAACTCTGGGTTCCTTGGTGCTTTCTGAGCTTGGTGGTTGTTGCACTGATGATGTTACCTAGTTTGGTAATGAAACGTTTGCAAGATGACAACCAAGCTAGAAGAGGATCGCATAGTTTAGCACGCCGAGCTACAAATATTCTCTTCTAAAAGGAATTTTCCCTTTAGGTCCAAGTTTTAATACTTGGCTAAGGGACAAGAAAAATTCAAAAGCTTAAGGATGGATGGGGAATGAAAAATGATGTCTCGCCAGCAATGCTGGGCAAGATGTATCCAAATTCAAATCCAAAATGTTGGAAATGTAAACAGGGACAAGGTACCTTCTTTCACTCATGGTGGTCATGCCCCGAAGCGAAAAGATATCAGACGAAGATACAGGAATGGCTGCAGGATTTAACCATAGAACTTAAACTGGAATTGTTTCTCCTGGAGACATTTAGGGCAACATATAATAGAAAGATAAAATCAGGGGTGAAATGCTCCCGGATTGGACCAGATCGTCCGATCTGATAGCGATCTCGGCCGGGTGTCAAAAGGTCTGCATGGTGCATACCCTTCCGAACCAGTAAGGAAGGTAAGTAGACTTCACCCCTAGATAAAATAATTGACATTACATATATTAACGGCGGCAAGGATTGCCTTTGCGCAGTATTGGAAGAAAGGTAGTATACCGCCAGAGGGATTAGTAGTTCAAAAAATATTTGATTGCGCGGAAATGGACAAACTCACATTAGAGTTAAAGGGAAAGGATGACTCGGATTATTACGCGGTATGGGGAGAAACGGTATGAATGGATAGATAATAGAAATAAGGAATGGAAATGTATATAAAGGAATAGAATGTTTAGAAATATAATGTATACAATGTATTGAATATTGATTCTAGTTGTATGAATAATGTCACAGATCTGTTAAATAAGTAACAGAGATATGTAAAGAATAGAATAGAATAGAATAGAATAGAATAGAATAGAATAGAATAGAATAGAATAGAATAGAATAGAATAGAATAGAATAGAGCTTATGGGTTTTTAAATTCCTAATCGAGCCTTAAGCTTTCAAATTTCCTTCGTAGTCCCTTCTCCAAGCAAGCAGGGGAAATCCTTGGTTTTTTTTCCAAAGTCTGATGAACAGGTCCTTTGCTTTCTTGGGGAAGATTTCCATTCTTCATACTGATAGCCAAATCTGGCCCCAGGTTCTGCCTCAGTTTACCTTCCCAACAAGCAACCAAGTCGGAAAATCATTTAAAAGCAGTTTATTAGAATACCCTGATAAAGTGGGATCTCTCTATGAAAAGGGAGAACCTCGAGGCCCATCTTACATTCCTTTTTATAGTTGACGCAAGAAAGGAAATGCAAGAGGAAAGTTGATTGGACAGGATAAACGCAACCCACCCCTTTGCATAGGAAATCAGTTACATGTAGTCAAACAGGTGACATGTTTGTATCCCATAATATCAAACACGTTCATTAAAATGAGGTCTGATGTCAGAAGGGGCATAAATCAGGGGTGAAATCCAGCAGGTTCTGACAGGTTCTGGAGAACCGGGAGCGGAAATTTTGAGCAGTTCGGAGAACCAGCAAGTACCACCTCTGGCTGGCCCCAGAGTGGGGTGAGAATGGAGATTTTGCAATATCCTTCCCCCAGGAGTGGGGAGGGAATGGGGATTTTGCAGTATCCTTCCCCTGCCACACCCACCAAGCCACACCATGACCACCAAGCCCACAGAACCAGTAGTAAAAAAAAAAATTGGATTTCACCACATAAATGGTAAGGAAAAAGGTTGTTTAGAGTTCATGAAAAAGATAAACCAGACCCACAATTTGTATTAAGAAACTTTCTGTTTTTTCTTATCTGGAGCTAGTCTCCAATCAGTTTTATCTTTTCAATTTAGGAATGTTCAAAGCTGTTCCTCCATTCCAATCTGTAATGAGCCTGGACATCATTTTAAAAGAGAGAAAACAAGTCAACTAAAAAGAGCCCTGGTGGCGCAGCAGACTAAAGCAGTGTGATTAACATTCAGCTGCCTGCAATTACTGCAAGTTCAAATCTCACCAGGCTCAAGGTTGACTCGGCCTTCCATCCTTTCTAAGGTAGGTAAAATGAGGACCCAGATTGTGGGGGCAATTAGCTGACTTCGTATAAATTTATACAAAAGTATGAAGGCTTAGCGCATTGTAAGCTGCCCTGAGTCTCCGGAGAAGGGCGGCATATAAATCAAATTTTAAAAAAAAATACAAACAAACAATGTTAGTTAACAAGTTAGAAAATCCATGTTGTGTGCCCCTATCACTACAGAATCTGATTTATAACCTCTCCAGCCAGGGGTGAAATGCTCCCGGTTCGGACTGGCTCGGGCGAGTAGGTAGCGATGATGGCCGATGGTTCGGAGAACTGGTAGCAATGGCAGCTGGAGGCTCCGCCCACCCGCTCCATTCCCCGGAGTTAGGGAATGCACCATTCCCTGACTAGGGCCTTGCTGCTCACTTTTCACCACATGGTGTATCGTACTGCTCACCTTTCTCCCGCGGCTGGCTCTCAGGGAAGGCAAGTGCCCGAAAGGTACCGGAGCCGCTCTGGTCCACGTGCCGGCTGCGCAAGCGCACACCATTTATTTAATTCAGCGGCAGGTTGGGTGAGCGCTTGTGCAGCCGGTGCATGGACCAGAGCGGCTCATTCAAGAAGGAGAGTAAGCGACTTCAGTATCTTTCGGGCGCTTGCCTTTTCTGACAGCCAGCCGCGGGAGAAAGGTGAGCAGTAGGAGTCGGGGAATGGTGCATTCTCCAACTCCGGGGAATGAGGTGGGTGGGGGGAGCCGCGGGAGAGAGATAAGGACACGCCGGCAGAATAGAAATTTAAAATTTTTCCCCTATCGGGTTCTGTGGGCGTGGCTTGGTGGGAGGGGGTCTTGTGATTGAGTAGGCATGGCTGTGAGTGACAGTGACATCGAGTTGCCCACGCCCACTCAGTCACAGGACACCCCCCCCACCAAGCCACGCCCACAGAACCGGTAGGGAAAAATTTTAGATTTCACCCCTGTCTCCAGCTCAGCTTCAAGCAGGTCAGGGCATAAGTCTTACCACATTGCGGACGGAACAAGCCAGGAACGAGATACGGATTTCCGGGTTTCCATAGAGGTCGACGCCGTGGGTGAATCCGCACTGGGTAGCGATGTAATCAGTCACAGAGATACGCTGGCCAAGTTCATCTAGGGAAAGGCAGAAACAAATTCATTATCCAAGCCAGTTCTGTAGCATCTTCCACTCTTGGGGTTCACCATACCGTCACAATAGGTATGGTGTATGAAAAGAAGGACCAGGGAGGTGACATGATAGCAGAGTCCAATATCTCAGGGGCTGCCACAAAGAAGAGGGAGTCAAGCTATTCTCCAAAGCACCTGAGGGCAGGACAAGAAGTAAAGGGTGGAAACTAATCAAGGAGAGAAGCAACTTAGAATTAAGGAGAAATCTGACAGTGTTGTTAGGGAATGGCTATTGCCTAACTGGTTGGGTTGGCAATACATATAAACAATCAATGGATGTTTGCAGTCAAAATGTATTGTATAGCTTTAAGACTGTAATGCTGTATTGCATCATATTGTATTCTGATTGGCTAGCTCTGTAGCCAATGTACTTAAGAGGAAGCTTGAATCATGGCTTATTGTTCTTATTACATTATTATTGCTACCTCTGCTCCTCTCTGCCTGTTCTCTCTGCATGATCACTGCTTGATCATTGCTACTTGTTGTTTTCTACTGTTTTACTGATCGTTTTACTGTTGCACTTGTTCCTGTTTGCAACTCCAAAAAGAACTGTTTTATTACATATGACTACAACAACTGGTAAGAAGACTTTGTTCTTGGAATATCCCTGGATTGACAATTTAACTATCTTTATCTGTGTATGACCTGGGTTGTTTATTGGACTTCGTTTTGCTTTTTCCTAAAAGAAAAAGAATATCACAACTCAGTGTGTCTGTGCTTATTCACAATCACTCTCAGCCGTTTTCTCATGTGCACACCCTTTCTATTCATGGGTCACTCTGCGCATATTCCTTAACAAGTGTCTATGGAGATTATCAGTCATCTAGATCCGTGATGGTGAACCTATGGCATGTGTGTCATAGGTGGCACTCAGAGCCCTCTCTGTGGGCACGTGAGCCGTCGCCCCAGTTCAGCTCCACCGCGCATGCACGCGTGCCTCCCACCAGCAGCTGGTTGGCGGCTCTCTGCCATGCATATGCGGGGGGCAGGACGCGTGCAGGACGTCTATGAGCATACACAGGACTCGTGCGGGGGCAGGGCACATGGGGGGGTGCACATTGCATTTTGGAGGTTTGGCCGCACGCTTTGGGCACTCAGTCCGGAAAAGGTTAGCCATCACTGATCCAGGTCATGATTGTCCCATAGGTGATTTTTCAAGGGGCAACTGGACTTTCTGAGTTTTTCTTTCAAGACGTTTCGCTTCTCATCCCAGTAGCTGAAGCTTCTTGGATGAGAAGCAAAACATATTCAAAGAAATCCCAGAAAATCCAAGTTGCCTCTTGAAAAAGCACCTTTGGGACATCTCTTGACAGTGAGAATAATGAATCAGTGGAACAGGTTGCCTTCAGAAGTTGTGGGTGATCCAACATTGGAGATTTTCAAGAAGAGATTGGACCGCCATTTGCCTGAAATGGTATAGGGCAGAGGTGGCATTCAGCAGGTTCTGACCAGTTCTGGAGAACCGGTAGCGGAAATTTTGAGTAGTTCGGAGAACCGACAAATACCACCTGTGGCTGGCCCCGCCCCCATCTATTGTCTGCCTCCTGAGTCCAAGCTGATCTGAAGGAAATGGGAATTTTGCAGTAACCTTTCCCTGGAGTAAGGTTTAGGTTTAGGTTTATTTGATTTGTATACCGCCCTATCTCCCGAGGGACTCAGGGCGGTGAACAGCCATATAGTAAAACAATATGCATACAAAATTTAAAACAATTAAAATCTGATTAAATAGTTTGGCCTTAATATTTAAAACCCTAGTAATTTAAAACAAGTTAAAATTACAAAATTACATAATTATTAAAAGGAGAAATTAGGCCAGGCCAGGAGTGGGGTGGGAATGGAGTTTTTACAGTATTCTTCCCCTGCCACGCCCACTAAACCACGCCCACCAAGCAGGGGTGAAATGTTCCCGATTTGGACCGGATCGCCCGATCCGGTACCGATAGCGGTAGGTGGTTCAGAGAACCGATGGCAAAAATCCCTGCCTGCCCCCCCCCCACCATGCCCAGCTGAGCTGCACGATCATCAGAGGCATTTTTAAAAAACTTTTAAAAGTATTTTCTTCTACAACCTCTTCCGACGAAAAAATGCTTTTAAAAGTAAAAAAAAATGCCTTTGCTGATCGCGCAACTCAGCTGGGATCGTCAGGGGCTTTTCAAAGCATTTTTTTCTGCAATCTCTTGGCCGAAGAGGTGGTAAAAAAAAAATGCTTTGAAAAGTCTCTGACGATCCCAGCTGACTTGCCTGATCAGCAGAGGCTTTTCAAAGCATTAGAAAAAAATGCTTTGAAAAGTTAAAAAAAAAAAGTTGGCCACGCCCACCCAGTCACATTACCCCCATCAAGCCACGCCCACAGAACCAGTAGTAACAAATTTTACATTTCACCCCTGCCACCAAGCCACACCACGCCCACCAAGCCACGCCCACAGAACCGGTAGTAAAAAAGTTTGAATCCCACCACTAGCTACAGTCACCTGCTTGAACAGGGGACTGAACCAGAAGATCTCCAAGATCCCTTCCAACTCTGCTATTCTGTTATTGAGGCTACACTAAGGTTTTAGGACTATGACAATTTATTATGTTTATTTTAGTTGACTCCACCTCAGGGACAAGGAATGTGCCTTTGAACAGGCGCTAAATATTTCTGCCATTGAGAAATAGGTCAGCTTTACCTAAATGCTACCTAAATCCTTACCGGCCCATTTACTTACTGAAGACACTGTAACTCCAAGAATTTTGCCCCAATGCAGACTTGTCCAGCCATATCCAGAAGTAGCGGTCCCGACATTCAGTCCGTACGGTCCCTTTCAGAAAAGGGAATATTTTTTTCCAATAAGCAAGCAAACAAAAATCTAACAAGATTGCCTCCCTCCACCCCACCAGCTCTTTGCGGCTTCCAGAAAACTCTTTCCTGGCCACCTACTCAACTATATTGATCGCTCCTGGCAATTCTTGAGACTGGCTTCACACATTGCATTAAATCAGGGGTTGGCAACCTTAAACACTCAAAGAGCCACAAAGGTCCTAACCGGAAGCCCCCCATTCAATTCTGGAGCCAACCGGTTCCCCCACCATAGAGTCTCCTCCTAGCATGGCATCCTTTTTCCTCTACCTGTCCTAACCGAAAGCTCTATCAATTGTGGAGCCGACCGGCGACAGGGAGCTGCAGCAGAGGGATGAAAGAGCCACATGCGGCTCCAGAGCTGCGGGTTGCCAACCCCTGCGTTAAACCATAATAGAATGTGTTAGGATTCAGGTTAGCTTGCGCTGTGAGCCAATGTCAATGACAGGCAGTGCAGCAAAATTTGATTTCTCATTCTAATGCTCTCATCTGGATTTTTTTTTTTGTACTATTTCTTAACATTGACAACTTTAAGATGTGTGGACTTAACTCCCAGAATTCCCCAGCCATCCATGCTGGCTGAGGAATTCTGGGACTTAAAAGTCCACGTATGCTAAATTTGCCACAGTTGAGAAACACTGGTCTAGATTATTAAGAATAGAATAGAATAGAATAGAATAGAATAGAATAGAATAGAATAGAATAGAATAGAATAGAATAGGAGTAGAGTAGAGTAGAGTAGAGTAGAGTAGAGTAGAGTAGAATAGAATAGAATAGAATAGAATAGAATAGAATAGAATAGAATAGAAGTAGAGTAGAGTAGAATAGAATAGTAGAGTAGAGTAGAATAGAATAGAAGTAGAGTAGAGTAAATAGAATAGAACAGAATAGATTAGAATAGAAGTAGAATAGATTAGAATAGAAGTAGAATAGATTAGAATAGAAGTAGAGTAGAGTAGAATAGAATAGAATAGGAGTAGAATAGAATAGAATAGAATAGAATAGAATAGAATAGAATAGAATAGAATAGAATAGAACAGAATAGAAGTAGAGTAGAATAGAGTAGAATAGAATAGAATAGAATAGAACAGAACAGAATAGAAGTAGAGTAGAATAGAGTAGAATAGAATAGAAGAGTAGAGTAGAGTAGAGTAGAATAGAATAGAATAGAATAGAATATAGAATAGAATAGAATAGAATAGAATAGAATAGAATAGGCTTTATTGTCACTTTGAATGTACACTAATTGGCATGCATTAAAAATGAAATTTCATTGCATACAGCTCTTAAAGGGTCACCACCTCCAATTTTACACTACATAAACAAGACAAGATAAATACAAAATTATGCATATACCCACATAAATTATATGACACAGAGAAGCAACAGAGTCTAGTTTGGATGTATACATACATATGGCGAGAAAAAAAGCTGTTAGAAATATTTCATTAGCTTAAGTCTGCACAGAAATTCAATAGCTACTTCCTGCATGTTATTTATATTTTTGCAAGTAATTTCTATTCCCGCCGTTTCTTTGCACATTGATTTTCAGCTGAAGACAGCAGTGCTAAACTTGAAACACATGAGGCCATAACCATTACCGATTAGCAGATGATTAATACAGAAGAGTGAATTGGGTCTATTTGTATTTAAAACAAAAAATTAGTAAATGTTCTTTGCTACCCTTGCAGAACCGACACACTTACCTGTGGGGAAAGGTACGGACACCACTGCCTGGCTCCCCAATATATAGAATAGGATACTATTGGAAAAACAAAGGCAAAAAAACAAAAAAACAAAATTAGTTTTGCTTTGGGATTGATGAGATGGAGGGAAGGATGAAGCTACAGAGAAAAGTTGAGGTGGAACTATATCCCGCAACATCTCAAACCAGAGAATAAATTAAGAAATGTAGGCAACCATAATTCGATCTTCTCTGGCAAGGAAGAAACATAAAGCTACAGCAGAAACAGTAAGAAGGTAAATTGAAGGAGCAAATTACTTTAGGCGTCGATCTATGTTTCAGACAGAATAGAAAGGGGAGCTATCTTTAAATATTCAAGGTTCGTGAAGAGATAATAAAACAGTTTTAAAATAAAAGAGATTCTGTTAGAGCATCTTGGACCGTATGGCTTGCTTGCCAGAGGTTTCAGGTATCTGGGAGTTGCCAAGTTGAAAAAAAAAATCCAAATAAATAATAGTCCAATAATATTATTATTGGGTCTATCAACTCAAAGAGACAAGCCAGTTTAGTGTAGCGGTCAAGGCATCAGAATAGAAAATGGGAGACTATGAGTTCTAGTTCTGCTTTCGGGCACAAAGCCAGCCAGGTAACCTTGGGCCAGCCACAAACTCTCAGCCCTAGAAATGAGGCAATGGCAAACCAGTTCGGAAGAACCTGACTTGTCCAGGCAGTCACTGAGATTCATACATGAGTAAACAGAAGGAAAAAAAACTCAGAGATGGCAAATAATAATAATAATAATAATAATAATAATAATAATAATAATAATAATAACAACAACCCGTATCAATCCGTATCAATCCGTATCAATTTGTATCAATTCGTATTAATCCATATTAATCCATATCAATCCATATCAACCATTAGCACCAGTCAATTGTATTTGACAATTTTAAATGTTCAGTTGACTTTCATGTTTAATGAATAAATAATAATAATAATAATAATAATAATAATAATAATAATACTAATACTAACACTAATAATAATAGAAAGAACTGGAAAAAATCACAAAATATCGTGACCTGGCCATTGGGGAAGGAATGGAGATTTTACAATATTCTTCCCCTGGAGTGAGATGGGAATGGAGCAGAGGTGAGTTTCAAAATTTTTTACTACGGGTTCTGTGGGGGTGGCTTGGTGGGCATGGCATAGCTTGGTGGGTGTGACAGGGGAAGGATACTGTAAAAATCTCCATTTCCATCCCAATCCAGGTAAGTTTACTGCAAAATCTCCATTTCCTCCCAATCAGCTGGGACGTGGGAGGCAGAGAATAGATGGGGGTGGGGTCAGTCTGAATTGTTACTACCGGTTCTCCAAACTAGTTAAAATTTCCATTACTGGTTCTCCAGAACTGGTCAGAACTTGCTGAAACCCACTTTTGGAATGGAGATTATATACAGTATCCTTCCCCTGCCACGCCTACCAAGCCACACTCACACCCACAGAACCCGTAGTAAAAAATTTTTGAAACCTATCACTGCTTCATACTGTCCCCACTTGGTTTACAAAACCTAACCATGACTCTTTTCACAAAGACCCTTTAAAACCCCAAAGTAACCAAAGATAATTTAACCTTGCAGGGCGGTGCAAAACTCACCCTACGGTCAACTTGGGGGGGGGGGGTGTTGGGTTATGCTGCGAACCCAGAACGTTGGCTTAAAGGAACGGAGCTCAGCTGTGAAGTAGACTTCACAATTCCATATACATGGTTCACACATTTGGGCCACCTTAAAACAACTACTACAAATATACAAATAGTAGTTCTGCGTTTCACATTCTCCAGACATAAAACTTCATTAATGTGTTTGGGAATTCTATCCAACACACCACCCCCTTTCTTCAAATTACAAACATTTAGGTCTGGTTTTTAATCACACTCCAAGATGCTTCCCCCCCCCCTCAGCTTTCCTAATTTTCAAAAGACTTCACACCTTTAGAATCAACTCTTGAGTTTTTCTAAACGAAAACCAGGCACCCCTTTTTCCCCCAGACAAACCCTCTTTTCTCTGGCTTTTAAAATGAGAAATAAAACAAGGCACATACCCTACAAACACGAGAGACCTCATATTGGAGAGGGGGGGGG
>WNWU01007880.1:0-12167 GCA_012654045.1 Ptyas mucosa | reverse complement strand
AAGAATGAAACTTTGACTTTGGGATTTACTGATTAGATTTATAGATCGTTATAGAAATGGCTTGTTCATACTATCAGGAAAAAGTAAAAAGTTGTTTTTTGATGTTAATGCCGTATTTTACTGTAACACAGAGAGTTGAAATTCAATGCTTCTTTTTCTTTCTTGCTTATCTTTCCTCACTTCTCCTTCCCCCTTTCCTCCCACTGCCTTCCTATTTACTTTGTATTTTGTATTTTATATTACTTTATAACTCAATAAAAATGTTAACCTGAGAATTCAGTATGCATTCTCAGAAATGCAGGCTATTTCTGCTGACTGCGGGCTTCCAGCAATTTGGCAGTTTGATTTTCACTGGCTCAAGGTTGACTCAGCTTTCCATCCTTCCAGGATCAGTAAAATGAGAATCCAGATTGGGGGCAATAGGCTGACTCTGTAATCTGCTTAGAGAGAACTATAAAGCACTGTGAAGTGGTATATAAGTCTAAATGCAATTGCTATTCAATTGGAATAGAACCAATTGGAATGGTTAAGCACAGAAGAGTGAAATAGGGTTTGAGGAGTCCTATTCTCCATTATTCTACAACTATTCTGTGGTGGTTTTAATTCAATTCAGCCACCATGCCTATTGCTAATAAATGTTTATGTGCCACTTAGCAAATCAGTTAGGCATAAAATCAGAATCCAAGAAACAAGTCATATTCTTTCATGCCTTCTTCAGCAGCATAGCTGACATTTTACTATAATCCCCACCCACCAAGGTTCAGTTCTCTCTAAAATAGTTGACTTCCTTTTAAGCATACATGGACATGCAAAGAAGTGGAATCAATGCTGAGCTTCCACATGAATGACCTTTTCTATAAAACTCTTATGCCACCATTTTGGGTGGACAATCATCTTTGGAAATTCTATCTTTTTACTCACAATGTTTCTGTCTTTGCAGGTGAAACAACCTTTTCTAACATCCCTGTTGAATGAAAGCTTTATTTTTCTATTAATTTCTGTAACATTGCCTCATTCAAAAGAGATGCACCCTTTGTTAATCTATTAACCTGTGTATCCATAAGTGAGAAAACAGATTCTTCACATACACAGTCCGGTTTCAGGCCTGGGTACAGCACGGAAACAGCATTGGTCGCGTTGGTGGATGATCTCTGGAGGGCTCGGGGTAGGGGTTATTCCTCTATCTTGGTCCTGTTAGATTTCTCAGCGGCTTTTGATACCATCGACCATGGTATCATGTTGCGCCGGCTGGAGGGACTGGGGGTGGGAGGCACCGTTTTGCGGTGGTTCTCCTCCTATCTCTCCGACCAGTCACAATTTGTGTTGACAGGGGGGCAGTGGTCGATTCCGAGGTGCCTTGTTTGTAGGGTGCCACAAGGGTCAGTCCTCTCACCCCTCCTGTTCAACATTTATGTGAAGCCGCTGGGTGAGATCATCCGTGTGCGAGCTGCATTGGCTTCCAGTGGACTTCCAGGTGCACTTCAAGGTGTTGGTGATCACCTTTAAAACACTCCATGGCTTAGGGCCGTTGTACTTATGGGACCGCCTTCTGCCACCAATTGCCTCCCACCAGCCAGTTCACTTCACAGAGAGGGCCTCCTCAGGGTGCTGTCAGCCCGACAATGTCAGCTGGTGACCCCCAGGGGGAGAGCCTTCTCTGTGGTGGCACCCACCCTCTGGAACGATCTACCCCCAGAGATACGAGTGATTCCAGACCTCCGGACTTTTTGTCGGGCCCTTAAAACCTATTTCTTTCAATTAGCCGGGCTGGCCTGATTTTATGTTTACATTGGTTTTTAAAATTGATATTGATTTTAATTGAATATTTTAAAATTATGGGCTAAATTCTATTTAAATTATCTTAAAATTATTTTAATTTTTGTATATAAATGTTTTATTCTCGCTGTTCACTGCCCTGAGTCCGAAAGGAGAAGGGTGGTATAAAAATTCAATAAATAAATAAATAAATAAAAAATACCACAGAGAAATGGAAACCTAACAACAGGTCTTATCCACTATCTGTAATTATAAAAAATACTGTTATTAATTCTGCCTGTTGCTGAAGTCCTTATGTCAAACCTATACTTGGAATAGTGTGATAGTGGAGTTCTAAGACAAATCATATCAGTATATTTTTGGAGACTCTTAATCATTATCAGACAAACACTGTTTTGATATAAATTTGGCACAATGACCATGACCATTTTCTTCTTGCTTTTATCTCTTGTTGTTTTGAAAAGTGACATAAGAAACTGCATTATTGGTGATCCTCGCCCTATTTCTCACAACTACTTTCAATCTGGTGATCTCATCATTGGTGGCATTACTTCTCTTATGTTCATGCCTATAGAACTAGAAAACTTCATGGAAGATGTCCATCTTTCATTTATTGATGAAGTCATGTAAGTGTTCCCTACTCCACTGTGGGGTGTAAGAGGTATTAGGTTATATTTGCATTTGTGATACACATGCACACACAAATTATCTAGTTCAAATGTTTTAGTCCTGATTAATTCCCTTTGGGTTTTTAAAAATAAAAAATAGAAGGAATTTCTTAGTTTTGCTAAGTAAAGATTAGAAGATCCTGATGATATATATCACAGAAATCCTGCTATTCATTGAACCAAAATTCAGCAAGGTAAAAAAGAAAAGGGATTTCAAAATAATCCAAAGGGATCTCAAAATATTTCCGAGGTATTCTGAGATTTTAGGGTATTTACATAATTGTAATTATGATTTCTTTTTAATTTCTTCTTTGGTTTATTGATTTGATTTTTTTTCTGAATCAATTAAGAAATCTATTCTTACAACTAGGTGTGACTAGAAATAAAATACTGTTCTGTAATATTTTATTGATTTTTCAGATTAGAAAAACTTCAAATTTTTGTTAACATTAAAGAGAATTTAAAATACTGAGATATTTGTGTATTGTTTTCAGAACTATACAGAATTAAACCAAATACACATTTGTTATACAATGCATGGCAAATGGATTATTGATTTCAAAAACAAAACATTTGGATGAAGCATATGGCTGTTGCAATATAACAACATATATAGTAACAAATTACTTTTATAAGCTATAATTGTTATTCCAGAGTCAAACTAAGTTTTATCAGCATATTTTGGCTTTGATATTTCCTGTGGAAGAGGTCAATGAAAACCTTCAGATCTTGCCCAATGTTACCTTGGGCATCAATATTTTTGACAGCTATGGTAGCTGTCTTTTCTTGCTCTACATACAAACCTTCATGAATACACAAGATACTTTTTTTTTCCTTGGCTATAAATCATAGTAATCAAGAGATGAGATATAATATAGGAAATCTGGTTCATACCAACTATATCATTTCATAGCTTTCTATCCTTCAAACCAGGGGTGAAATCTAAATGTTTTTGCTACCAGTTCTGTGGGCATGGCTTAATTAGTGGGTGTGGCTTGGTGGTAAGGTGACAACAAGTAGGAACCTCACACAGCCACAAAAAGCCCAAAAAAACAACTTTCACACTTTACACACACACCACACCACACAACACAACACAACTGGCTCACCCACAATGTAAAAGCAGCTGTGCTAGACCCAAAATGGCCCCTGCAACAAGCAGGAACCTCACACAGCCACAAAAAGCCCAAAAAACCAACGTTCACACTTTACACACACAAAATTCCACATACAACTTTGTGAGATTTTGTGTGTGTAGTTAGAAACACTAAATCTCAGAAAGCTGCACAAATATTATTTTATTTTAATTTATTTTTATTTTTATATAAAAGCAGCTAAATTTAAAACTTCCTAAACTTTAAATGGCTAGGTCTAAAAAAAGAACAATTAAAAAAACCCCAATTAACTATTTTTTTAAAGCACCCAAAGGGGGGAAAAACTTACCCAATAGAACAGGGGTCTCCAACCTTTAAGACTTGTGGACTTCAACTCCCAGAATTCCTCAGCCAGCTTTGCTGGGAGTGGAAGTCCACAAGGCTTAAAGTTGCAGATAAAGCTGCTCACTGATGAGCTTGATTGCAGGAAGGGAGATTCAGTTGCTTGCTGATGCAATGAATTGCAGATATTACAGCATTGCGACCAGCAGCTAAGGTAAGCAAGCTGGAGGCTGGGGAGGGGGGGGAGAGAAAAAAAGAAACTTTTTTTCTTTTACATGGCTCTGGCGATCCAAGCTGAGTTGCCTGATTAGCAGGAAACTCAGCTGGGATTGTCAGAGCTTGGATGATCGCGCAGCTCAGCTGGGCATGGGGGGCAGTGTCAGGGATTTTTGCTACTGGTTCTCTGAACTGACTGCAACCATCGCTATCTTCTCGCCCGAGCTGATCCGAACCGGGAGCATTTCACCCCTGCTTCAAACCAATGTAGCTTCCACCCAGGCTCATGTACTGCTTCATACATTGCTATGCTGATTTTCAGATTACTATTTTGTTTTCATTTTACAATCTAACCAATATTCTCTACAAATAATTATGCTTCTCAGCATTGTATTCCTACAAAATTTAATGCATATTCTTATGACACATGATCAAATGAAATGGAAGGCAATTTGTTTTATTGGGCTGATATGGAAAAGAAGTGGCCTTTATATGGAAAATCCTGCAATGCTCTCCAAACAGTGTAAACAACAAGAACAAGAAAATATAAGATATATTTTATACCTATTGCCTTCAAACAGAATATCTAATTCAGAGAATAGAAGTAGACATTTTAGGTTTATCCAGACCAATATACCTTGTGAATAGAAGTATATATTTCTAGAAGAAGTAAACTATAAACTATAGGGGTTACAAGCAGGAAAGTCAAATTATAAGCAATCATATTATGAGGAGAAGCTCCCTGGTTCCAATCTTGATGGATTCAACTATCCTGTCTTGTCATGAGTAATTGGAAACTATGGCTATTCATAATATGGATTACGAATTCGTAATATGGATTACGAATTGGATCTAGTGTTAAGACACTACTTTAGAAAGTGGTAGACCACTGGGAAAGTCAGCTGGGTGAAATTGGGCCAATCACTTTTTCTCTCAGACTAACATACCTCTCAGGTTTGTAGTTTGAGAAGAAAATAGTAGGAGAAAAGTATGTTTTCTGCTTGAGTTATCTTTTTAAATAATAAAGAGAGATTATAAAGAGATAAAAGTAAAAATCTCACTTCCTCCAACCATAATTATCAAACAATGGCTTAGTGGAGAAATTCAGTGGAACTTTGGATCTCATGATTAAATTAAGTTAAAATAAAACTGACCTGTTAGTAACCTTTTTTTTTTAGAAAGCAAGAACTATTCTATATACTCTAGGTGCATTTGGTTGTTTATTCTTCAGTTTTCAAATAATAATAGGTAGGAAATTATACTCTATAGTTTCTTACAGCTGCTCCACTAAATTGGTTTTATACTTGGGGTTGTATAGCTGAAAGCATTTTTTTAAGCAATAGAATATTGTAACTACATTAAAATTATTATAATTTTAAACTAAAATGGCACAGAAAGGAAGAGTTATTCTATGGGAATCCTAGGAATATAGAGCCTTGTCAGAGGGCACTTTAGACGTACTGTATAAGTGGATTGAAGGGATGTATCAAATGCTGAAGGCATGTACATTATCTGCAGTTGATGTGGAAAAAATGTATTCATTACTAACTCTGTTACCTTATCAGCTTTTGTGTCTTCATTGATATTCAGCTTTACCTGTTTCTGAAAGGAATCTCATTTAATAACTAAATTTGGATTCAGACATCATAATATCCTGAGAATACTTTATGACTGTTATTCAGGAAGGCCAGGTTGTCCTGCAATGATAATTCCTACATGAATAATAATGTCCTGTAAGTATGTTTAACCTGGCAAGGGAGCACAGTCATAACCTGAATGGAGGAGAGGATAGATATTCTCTCTTGGAAAAGTGCCCATCCAAGTTTTGCATTAGTTGAAAACTCAGGGTGGGGAAAAAAGAAAGAACAATAAAGGAAATTCTGTTTGAGACCGGAGACACTGTTCAACTGTTCAACATATTCAGTTGTGATGCTTTAAGTTTGTTCCTGAAGGGACACTAACAGGAAAGGCTTCCATTGCACCACCTTTCAAGTTTGTGATCTCCTTTCAATATTCCTTCTTTTAACTCTATTATCTTCACCCACATACTACCCTCTTTAAAATATGTTGTGACTGGGAAAAAAAACCATCTTAATTCTTGATGAGTGCCACTGAATTATCTTCTGAAACGGAGGTAGTATTCAGCCGGTTCGTACCAGTTCTTGTGAACCGGTAGTGGAGATTGCGGGTGGGGTGGCCCGGAAACTATGCTATCTTATTTAGGCATGTTTTCGAGGCCAGGCACATCCATAGAAGCCACGCACGTGAGCAAAGTGCATGCATGAAAAGCCGGGCACATGCGCAGAAGGCTCACATGCGTACAAAGCAAGCGTGCATGCAGTGAACCAGTGGTAAGAATATTGGAAACCCACCACTGTTGTGAACCCAAAATATTTCCATATTTAGAGCAAAAAAACAGGATTGTATTTATATTTATATATTATATTTATAGTTATAGTTATAATATTACTTAGACAAGAGACATATCCATTCTTGATTAGCTTTGAGGATAATGTTGATGAGAAAAAATAGTTACGATTTTCATTCTTGATTTGCCAAATACCAACGAAATCATGCTTTTTCATCTCTTTTTTTCAAATATCAAATAGAATGCTAACATTTTCCTTCTTATTCCCTTTATTGGGCAGACCCTACCTGTTTCAGTATGTACTGAGAGTTGCCTTCCTGGTTATTTCAAACAAAAGCAAGAAGGGAAGCTGTTCTGCTGCTATGATTGTTTTCCATGTCCTGAAGAGAAAATTTCAAGTCAGAATGGTAAGAAGTGAAATGAGCAGAGTTCATCTTAAGGTTGTCAATCTACACAAGAATTTAGCCTAGATACCACCGACTGGATAGCACAGTAGGGAAGGTTTACTTTTTTATTGATCTATTTAGACTTTCCTATAACTCTTTCTATTAAAAAAAAAACCTTTTATCTGGTTTACAAAATAATTCAAGCAATTAAGAGATTTGATCAAAATAACACTAATGATTGTGGTTTCTTTTCACTTTTTTTGTTAACTGTGTATCAAATTATCCATTATAAACTCTTTCAAATATGAACTTTCATTTGATTTTATTCTAATATTACTTTATTTTACTGTGTTTTATTATTTTGTTTTAGAAATTTACAGGCCCACCTGTCTTACACAAAATAATACTTTTTGGGTCAGAGTAATACTAAACATCACTGGACCCCACCATTCTGGACCATTTTCATCTGGACTTTGACCTCCCCTTCTTTTGGAAAGTTGATTGAGAAAGTGGTAGTGTTGCAATTCCAGAAGATCCTGGAGGAAATGAATTATCAGGATTCTTTTCATCTCCTTCCTTCCTTCAAGGATGGTCCCAATCAGTGTTAATAGGGAAGAAGAGATTCAGCTCACACCACCTGCTTTGTGGACTGGCACAGTGCTCAGGGCTCTCTCCATTCCTTTTTAACATCTACATGAAACATGTCACCATATATATAGATATATCTTGGTGAATCTTAGTGCTTAACCTGGAGGGCCTCTTGGACTCATAGTGCTTCTTGGACTCATAGTTCCCATTCAAAGAACAGGTGGAAACCATGGCCAGGAGGGCCTTTGCTCAACTTTGTATTGAACATCAATTACACACTTTTCTGTACAGGGAGGGTCTCCATTTGGTCACTCTTGCCGTCTTCTGCTCTTCTCTTCTTTTGACTATTGCAAGATGCTCCAGGTGGGGCTACTCTTGAAAAATATCCAGAAGCTACAGCTGCTGCAAAGTGTGGCTGTATGAGCTATATTGGGTTCCCAAAGAAAGGCACATGTAATACCTGTGCTTCAAGAATTGGATTAGGTGTGAGTTTACTTTCAGGTCTGATTCAAAGTGTTGATTATGATCTTGAAAGCCATGGCACTCGACTAACTATAGAACCAATTTTTTCATATTGCATTGGCTAATCCTACTCAGTCAGGCAGGGAAGATATAATGTAGACCCTGTCAGTTAAAAATCTTTGGCTGGCATGGTCAATGACGAGAGCCATCTCAATTTTTGTCCCCACCATGTGGAATATTCTTCCCCCAGAAGTGAGAGATGCTGCCACTCTCCTCTCCTCCAAAAAAGAGGTTAAAACATGACTCTGTGGGCTTGCATAGGGAACCCAAAGGAATGCACAGACATAGGTTTGGTTAGTATCGTGAAAGACCTCCCCCCTGCCTATATCAAGTGATCTTTAGCAAAGTTAATTATTCTTACTTCCTTAAAAAATTAATTCAAAATTTTAACTTTAATATTTTAAATTTTATATATCTTTATGTTTTATTATATACTGTCCACAGTCCCTCTTTGAGAGAGAGAGAAGGTTCATAATTTGTGAAAAATAACAAGAAAGAAAGAAAGAAAGAAAGAAAGAAAGAAAGAAAGAAAGAAAGAAAGAAAGAAATTTAATCCCATGCAAACACCATGTATTCGAATTAGAGTGATGCAACCTCATCTAAATTTTCTCAGTTACCATTTTGGCTGGACTTCCTTCTATCTTACCCAAAGCCTGATTGAAGAGCTCTTTGAAAATGAATAGAATGAGGATAATACCAAACAGAAACTGAAATTAATGCATTGTATTTATCCCAGTGATATTATTTCCAAAGACAAAGTTTAGACAAAAATAGACCAATAGAAATAAATAGGTAGAGAAAATGTAAGGTAATAACATAGTAATAATCAGTGGTGGGATTCAAATAATTTAACAACCAGTTCTCTACCCTAATGACCAGCTGGGTAGGCATGGCTAGGTGGTCATGTGACTGGGTGGGTGTGGCCAACTAGACATCACTCACCTCAAGGGTGCCTTGCTTTGCCTGGCCTCTCCTTGCCTCTCCCCTCCCCCATCCACTCTTCGCCTGGCCTCTCCTCACAGGGCAGCTTGCCTGGCCTTTGAATTAAGCACAACAGGCACTTTGCCACCATTCAGGCTCTTCTCCCACAGTCTTAATTAGGGCTGAGGATGGCAACAGTCATGACAAAGTCCCAGCAGCAAAACCCCCTCTGCTCGGATGAATGGAGCCCAGGCATCTTCCTCCTCGCTTCAATTGACAGCCTCACACAAAAGAAAACGTAGACAATCTAGGAGGCAATTTCCACTTACCCCATGGTCTAGTGTTTACATCCAACCCCTCTGCAGTTCTTTACTATGAAACTGAACCTGGCACCTCCTCCCCAGACAAGCTAGTGACCAGGAGGCCAGGCGCTCCCACAGTCCCACATTCTTCCCTGATGAGTGGGCAGGCAGGGGAGGCCCAGCTGGCAGAGGGACGATGCAGGTGGCACAGCCTCATAGTCCTTTGCTGCCCCCATCTGGCAGCCATGGCAGGTGAGGCCCAGTAGCTGCCGAGAATCCTGGGAGGAGATAAGATGCAGACTGAGAGAGGGGGCTGAGTGGCAATGGCTCAGACCTGGCTTGTCTTCCTCTCTGCCACCAGCCAAGGGAGGAAGGGAAGGGCAGGCAGGGATTGGGTGTTGCAGCCAGATAGGGAAGCAGAACCACTGCCCAGAGCTGTGGGACATGCCTGGCTTGAAGTTCCCAGCCCTTTCTTTGTAAATCTGCCCAAAAGAGGTAGGGAAGAAGTTCCCCCACCTGGCGCCTTTGTTGGATGCAGAGTCTTCATCAACTGGCCTTGCCCGCTGACCTCTTTGCTGGCCTCTCTGGGGCTGGGGGGTGATCATCAGGCTTGGGATAGGCTAGCTGGCTCTCAAGGTGGCATTGGCCACCAGGAATGTCACTCGGTGGATGCAGCCAGGCCTGGATGTGGCAGGATGCCATCACCCAGGCGGCTCCAAAGTTAACTGTGGAAAGTATTGGGAGGTGGCAGAAGGTCCCCGCCAATGGTGGAGAAGAGACATTGGGACCTGTAAAATGGCAGTTCTCTCCCCGTCAGTCCAGCTTGGATTTTGCTGCAAGAAGGGCAGCAGAAAGCAATGCAAATACTTTCCCACCCACCCTACATGCCAATCCCTAAGTTTCTTTGGGAAAGAGTTTGTAGTGCCCACTGAACCAGGTTAAAACTCAGTGGGAACTTTCTTTCCACTGTGACATGCAGTGGTGCAAACTGCAGCCAGACAAGGAAAGTGGCTGGAAGTATATGCTCAGGCTTTTCCCTGCTTCACTCTCCCAACCATCTGCCTGAACCCATGGAGGCAAGAAAAATGGAGAGGGATGGTTTACATAAATTTACAAAAATTGGTTTACAGAAAAGAATTGTTGATTAAAAATATGAGTTCATGACATCAAATTGCTTTGATAAAGAAAACTGACTTCAAAATTGAGGAGGTTTTATTTTGACTAAAATGAAAACTATGCTATATCACAATATTTATGCTATGGTATGGAGTGCAATTAAGAAAAATGTGCTTAGATGGGACAAATAAGCTTTTCTATAAAATTTATTCTTTTTTCCTTCTTTTTCATTTTCTGCACTTTTATTTTTATCCTTGTCTACCCTTTCTCTTTTCTAATTTTTTGTTCTGTTTATCTTTTAACTTTGTATCTTTCTGAAAAATAATAAATTGTGAATATATATTGATGTCATGAAACCAGAGAATACACAGAGAGAAACAACCAGTGGAAAAAAAATCATTACATGGAAGAAAGTGAGAAGCACAATTTTAAAAAGCAAATTATAGTTTGATAATGGCATGCCAGTGGATGCATCAAGTCAGAGTTCCAGAAAGAAGACAAGGTTCTTTCATGCCTTTTTCTGTAGAATAACTGGCATTTTATTGTGACCTTGCCCAGCAAAGGTCCCATTCTCTGTGAAATGGATGACATGCAAAGGAGTTGCATCAGTGTTGACCCTCGACATGAGTGGTCTTTGTTATGAAACTCCCCTGACACATTGAGTGGACAATCATTTTTGTAAATTCTAGCTTTTTATTCAGAATGTTCATATTTTGCAGATGAAATAACTTTTTCTAACATCCCCATTCCAGGCGGTCTTTTTTCTTCTTTCAGGTTCTATTCATTTCTATCACATTGGCTCACTCAAAGTTGACACGCCCTTTGTTGATCTGCTGTAGCTATGTTGATGCCTAGCTATAGGTGAGAAAACAGATTCTACAGATACTATGGTAGATCTTCCCACCATCTGTAATTATCATAAATACTGTTATTAATTCTGCCTGGTACTGAAGTCTTTATGGCAAATCTATAACCAAAAAGGACTCAGACCTTATGAATACCACCAATATTTCCTGCCTGTGCTGATCTTTAGCTTGAATCTAAACACAGATGAAGTCCTGTCAAATTTTTTCCTGATGAGGTGAATTCAGGGTTTCAGAATATTTGTCAATAGTGTGATGGTGGGGTGGTAAGGCAAATCATACTAGTATATTTTTAGAGACTCATTAGTAGACAAACTCTGTTCTAGATATACATTTGTCACAATGACCATGACCATTTCCCTTTTGCTTTTAACTCTTATGGTTTCAAAAAGCAACATGAGAAAATGCAATATTGGTGATCCTCGCCCTATTTCTCACAACTATTTCCAACCTGGTGATCTCATCATTGGTGGCATTACTTCTATTATGTTCATGCCTATAGAAATAGAAAACTTCATGGAAGATCCCCATCTTTCATTTATTGATGAAGTCATGTAAGTGTTCCCCACTCCACTGTAGGTGCAAGAGAGATTAAATTATACTTGTATTTGGGATAATGCTACATATTCCATAATTAGCTGTAGTGAAAAAAAAATCTTTTATCTAATTCAAATGATTCAGCCTTGATTAATTTCCCAGGGGTTCTTAAAAGGATTAGCAAACAATGCTTCAATATACTAATTGAAGAATATGGGATCCTGATACTATGTCACAGAAATATTGATGTTCACTGAACCAACATTTTAGCAGAGTAAAAAAGGAAAAAGGATCTTTTTAAAAATCCATTGTTGTACAGGAATTTTTTAGAACATTTTTATAATTGTAACTATGATTTTCTTTTTGAGTTACTCACTTTACTTATAGGATTGGTATTCTATTCCTTAATAAATCCAGAAATCTCTTCTTCTTACAACTAGGTCAAACTACTAATAAAATATTATATTG
>WNWU01007813.1:0-20306 GCA_012654045.1 Ptyas mucosa | reverse complement strand
TGTAGCTGGAAAGGTGTCGTGGCAGAGAACTAGGGGGAAGGAGATGGAGTGAAACCCCTTACCTTGCTGACTTTTCCTTGGAGGATGGCTGTGGCAGAGTTTGTTGGAGAGGTCTGGTGGCCTCTCTTCCCGGTGAGCAATGGGGTTAGTCTGACTTCCTGCTTCTTTATTTATGATTGAAGACAACATTCTGCTCTGGCTTCCTGTTTGACCTACTCTATACTTCGGACTCGTTGCTCCTGTGAGCGCCCACTGGTGGATATTTGAAAAATTACTCTGACTGCTAATCCCTCTTTCTTCTCTGGAGGTTTGCCTTCTGATTTCTCATCTTCTATTGATCTAAGATGGCTAAGGGCCATAAATCAGCAGCAGCTGATATGGAAAAAATTTTGGAAAGACTGGCAAAATTGGATCAGAAGTTGGACAAGTTAGATGACGTGCAAAAAGGATTATCTGAAATTAAATCTGAAATGACACTTATGAAAAAAGATTTAAATGATGTTCAACAGCTGGCAGAGCAAAACAAGAAGAAGATGGGGGGTCTGGAGGGGGAGGTACGGGCACTCCAGAAGGTGGAAGATGGGAGAGGAAATGCAATGTTAACTTTACAATTGGATAAGATGTCTTATTTTCTCAGGTTCCAAAACGTGGAACAACTTGACCAGGAAAATTTGAGAGAAGTGATGGTTAAAATGTTGGGTGAATTTTTAGAAAGAGATTTGGAGTCTATTGGAAGGGATGTGGACTTGGTGTACAGAGTAAACTCACAATTTGCAATTTTACATAATTTACCAAGAGAGATTCATATTAAATTTGTGAGAAGGGAACTGAGAGATGAGATATTGAGAAAACAAAGACTGGGGGCGCTGGTGTACAGGGGCAAGGAGATCACCATCCTGAAGCAGATTCCCAGACAGGTACGAGAATCAAGAAGAAAATATTATTTTTTATCAAATGAGCTGTACCTTAAGGGAGTAGGTTTTAGGTGGTTGATTCCGGAGGGCTTGATGATTTTTTGGGAGGACAGTAAGAAGAAAATTAATAATGTAACGGAAGCTAAGGCTTTTTTTGACCAACATAAATCCTTCCTAGGTGGAGAAAGATACAGGAGCCGAAGAGGGGAAAGAATAAGATAACAAGGAGCGGGGGCAGACGGAGCTGTTGCGGCCCGGGAGGAGGGGGGAGGCCAGACCATGGTTTTAAGAGCCAGAACTAGGAAATGAAGAAAGGAGGGGAATCTATTGTTTAATGTTTTTTTTAATTGACATTTTTCTTTCTCTCTCTTCTCTTATCGTATTTTGTATAATACTTTCTTTGTTTATATAATTTTTATATAACCTGGTTGTTTGTTTTGACTTAAGATAATAATGTCTGTTGTGTGAGAACTTAAAAAAAGAAAATAATAATTGAAATATCTTTATATAAAGATATTGAAAATTCAACATATTGTAAACTATAATATTGTATATTTTTAACCAATAAAAACTTTTCATAAAAAAAAGAAAGTCCCACAAGATCTTCACCTTCTCATTTTCTATAACTTTTTCCTATTATTATTATTATTATTATTATTATTATTATTATTAAAATCAGCATCAGATTTTAGTGACCCTTGTGGTGATTAGTTCTCAACCTGGCACTTCAAGTCTTCCAACATTGCATCCATCACCACTGTACTCATGCTTATCCATCTTACTGCTAGTTATGCTCTTTTTGTCTTTCCTTTCACCTTACTCAGCATTATGGAATTCTCAAGGAGCCAAGATCTTCTTATAAAGTGACTTGATTATGATAGTTTGAGCCTGGGAGAAATCTGGGTTGATTTATTTTATGGTCTATTTGTTTGGATGTGTGGCTATGCATGTTATTCTCAGGAATCCTCTTTTAACATCAATGCTCAAAAGCATCACTACTGTTTCTATCCTGCCTCTTTAAACTCCAGTTTTTAGTTCCATAGAGTTACAGGGAAAGCCATTATCTACATGATACTCATCTTTGTAAAATATAAATACTATATATATTGCAAGATATGCTGCAACTAAATAAATAAAATGTTGCCTTTTACAAATTTTCCAATTCTGCATAAAGTACTTTGATTAGCTTTTTAAATTATTTGCTACACTTTTTAAGAATGCTCTTTTATATCTCTTCCTACAAGTTATAGCTCTTCCTAAGACTTAGGAATACATATATTGATAAAGCTATTTGTAAAAATCTCAATAAATGTCCAGGGTAGGCAAAAAGATTAACATTAAAAAATTGATGTTATAAGAGGTAGAGGATGGTTGAATTTTTCTTTGGAGGGGTAACTAACACACACTGGGTTTTCCTGTCTTCACAGCTCCAACAGAACCTTTGCTGTGCAAATTTGCTGATGGAGGACAAAAGAAAAGACAGAATCAAAGCAAATATACTCAGAATGGGAGACCCTGGCCAAGAGAAGGAGAGGTAAGTCAAATTAGATATAATTATTTTTGAGGAAATTTGACAAACTTGAAGTAAATGAGTTTTCAACATTATTAAGTCAAAATAAGAAAAATGCAGCAAAATTCAAATGAGTTTAATTCCATTTACCTTTGATTCAGACTAGAAGCATGCACTATTTATCATAAGACGTGAGATTGCAACCCCATACTCAATGAATTCATAAAAATCAATATTTTGCAGTGCTGATAAAATGATAAAATGAGATATTTTATACATCATAAGGGACGCGGTGGCTCAGTGGCTAAGACGCTGAGCTTGTCGATCAAAAGGTCGGCAGTTCAGCGGTTTGAATCTCTAGTGCCGCATAACGGGGTGAGCTCCCATTACTTGTCTCAGCTTCTGCCAACCTAGCAGTTCAAAAGTACATAAAAATGCAAGTTGAAGAATAGGGACCACCTTTGGTGGGAAGGTAACAGTGTTCCGTGTGCCTTTGGCGTTTAGTCATGCTGGCCACATGACCATGGAGACATCTTCGGACAGCTCTTTGGTTTTGAAACGGAGATGAGCACCACCCCCTAGAGTTGAGAATGTTGGGAACATAGCAGAGAAGTGAAATATGGAAAATGCTTTAACAAAGTTAAATAAGCTAAGAAGAGAATTGTTATAATAGTAGGTATGTTAGGTATTAGTATTAGTTAAGAATAGACAAAATATTAAATATGGCTATAAATCTTAATTGTTATTGCACAAAATATTTGTACCCAGATGACACACTGTTTAATGAAAGATGAAATGTTTGTATTAAAATAAAATAAAATAAAATTATATATATATATATATATATATATATATATATATATATATATGTATGTATGTATCAGTCGGGAAGCTGAAGGAATGGTTTGACAGAATAATGTAACAACACCCATTTTATATTATATGTTTCTACTTTAGCAGTGACTCATCACATGAAAAACAAAAAGTTGTAAAGTAATATCAATACTGAGTACAAGCTAGAATAGATTTTTTTAAGGAACTAATTTTTGTCTACGTTTCTTAGCCAGTTTTAACCCCAGCTTGCTTACAAATATAATCTATTTATTTCTGCACATTCTAATATTCTCTTAATAACATTCTCATCTGTAGAGATCACTTTTCCAATTTTGTGGAAATACAATTCTAGCTGTAGTTATTACATGAATAATCAGATCCCCCCCCCCCCCTTTACTATAAGTTTCTGGTAAAATTCCCAACAAGAATAATTCAGGTTTGAAATCAAGATGTTGTTGTATCATTTTCTCCAACCACATAAGAATTTTTGTCCAGTATTTCTTAGCTTCTAGGCATGTCCACCACATATGATAGTATGACCCCGGTAGCTGGTGACATTTTCAACATTTAGCTGATTTATCTTTTAATGTTTTTGCCAATCTTTCTGGTGGAAGATGCCATCTGTAAAACATCTTATACAAATTCTGCTTGTATGCAGTTGATATTGTTAATTTATAGTTTTTATCCCATAGTTGCTGCCATTTATCTATCTCTATTGTATAGCCAAAGTTTTTTGCCCATGCTATCATTGTTTCCTTTACTTGTTCTTCTTCTAATTTAATACGCAATAAGTAACTATGAAATTTTTAAA
Organism: Ptyas mucosa; assembly: GCA_012654045.1. NCBI lineage: Eukaryota > Metazoa > Chordata > Lepidosauria > Squamata > Colubridae > Ptyas > Ptyas mucosa. Next base: position 16,237 of record WNWU01007813.1, on the reverse strand, counting down.
ATCACCCTCTCTTTTGTTCCTGTTAGTATCTTATCCAGTTCTGCCAATTCCATATAAAAACCATATAGTTTAGCATCTTTTTCATATCTAGATTGTATTTGCAATTGTGTATACCAAACCATATCAATCCCTTGTTATTCCAATTCTTGTTTAGTTTTGAGCGCCCCCTTTTCAGACAAAATATATTTATATCTAACAATATTTCCCATATTTATAATATTTGGATGGATAAGTGCTACCATCGTCAAAAGCCAAACTGGTATCTTCAAATAATGTTGTTCTCTAATTTTCTTTCATACTAATAATAAGGCATTTCTTATATAGTGTCTTTGAAAGTAAATGTGAATATTACTTTCCCCATTCCATAAGAAGGCATCCCAATCCAATTGTAAGTCATGTCCTTCCAGCGTAACCTTGTACTTCTCAATACAATCCATTCTTTCATCCATGCTAACACTGCTGCTTGATAATATAATTCCCAATTTGGTTCACCAAACCTTCCTCTAGTTTTTGTATCTTGTAGCATTTTAAAATTAATTCTTGCTTTCTTCCCCTGCCAAACGTATTTCACTATTATTTTATTAAGATCTTCCAAATATTTTTTCTCCAATTTTATTGGAATTGTTTGAAACAAAAACAATAATCTCAGTAATATGTTCATTTTGATTGTAGCTATTTTTCCTACTAGCAATAATAGCAAGTTTTTCCATTTTTCCAGATCTATCTTAATTTGTTTTATCAGCTTATAATAATTATATTATCTTCCTTAATAGTTACACATCTTGCTGTTAATTGAATCCCTAAATATTTTACTTTCTTTGTAATCTGAATATCTAATCTCTTCATTAACTCTGTTTTCTGTTTCTCTGTAATGTTTTTCACTAATATCTTAGTTTTTCCCCTATTTATTTTCAATCCTGCCACCTCACCATACTCTTTTATTCTTTTTAACAATTTTGGCCCTGATTCTTGGGGAATCCTCTAATATAAACACCAAATCATCTGCAAAAGCCTGCAATTTGTATTCTTCTTTTTTTATTTCCAAACCCTTTATCTCCTTATCCTGTCTTACATTTCTATTTAGTACTTCCAAGGTCAGTATGAATAATAATGGAGACATAGGACATCCCTGTCTTGTGCCTTTCATAATGTTTAGCTTTTCTATCATATCTCCATTTACCATCATCTTTGCAGTTTGTTTGTTATATATTGTTGTTGGTTTTTTGAAAAAAGTTTTTTTATTTTTTAAAACATAAACATAAAACACATCTTTTCCAAAACAAAGCATTGATCCCGTCACAAATTAATACAAATCATTAACACATTTTATTTTTCAATTAACACAACTTAATATTTTACTCAGTTATTTTCCTAAATTCTATCAATTTAACTATGTCATTATCCCAAAAACCCGTTACTTAAATCTTAAATCCTAACCAAATATCATTCCATTTTTCTCTTTCTTTTTGCTTAGATGGATATATTTTAACAATATAAAGCAGTGCAAAGTGTTTGCCACAATTGTTATATAACATCACTATAGTGGAGAAGACACATGTTTGCGACGAATTCCCAATGCTGCTGCACAGAATCTAGCCACTGAGCTTTAGTTATGGACTGTTCATCTTTAAGCAGCCACTGGTAGTATCGGAATGGCCAGGATAACTAGCAGTTATTGGCAGAATATGTTTTTTTCCTAATCTTCGTATAAAAGGAACATCTAAGGAGCATGTGACCCAGGGTCTCCACCTCTTCTGAGCTGCAGGGACAGAGTCTTTCCATGAATGGTGTACTTTTATACTTGCCATACAGGACGGTTAATGGAAACACATGGCACCATGCGAGTGCAAATGCTTTCCGGTGGTTTGCTGACTCCAACAACAATTCTAATGGCATCTGGAGCCAGAAACAGTGGAGCTTTCCCTAAGTTTGCCTGCCTCTCAATATCCTCCACCCTTTGTCGTAAAGTTTGTCTTGCTAGATCATAGTCCATCTTGAATATTAAAGCTGGGGAGAAACCTAGTTTGACAAGGTTGGACTCGACAGCCTTGAATCCACTCCTGAAACAGCATCACCAAGATGGAACCATTGCTTTAAATCCAGGCTACAACAGATAAGCCTGAGGCTGCTGCACTTGAATTGACCCTGAAAAGGCAAAGGAGTGATATGCAAACTGTGTTACCTACAGCTGCAGAAACTGCTGAGGATGTGCCAGAAGAAATGGTGATAGACCTATTCAGTACATTACCGGAACCTGAGCAAGTTAATATTATTTAAAGATTGGATGATCTAAAAGAGGCTCTGACAACAACTCAATCTACAGCAAAGTCACTATAATTTGGCTCCACCAATCACTCAGCCTTGTGACAATATATTTACCCAACAATCTGCCTTTACCTCAATAGCAAAAAAAGGTAGTGTCACACAGGCTGACAGTGGGGTAACTGCACTGATTGGACCCAGACTCTGAGAAACAGCTGAAAAACAAAATGTTTCATCACACAGTGCCCCCTAAAACGACAAACACTAAGGATATAATCCAGCTTCCACCCTCATTTGAGTTATATGTTCCTTCCACATCTTCTCACAAAATGAATCCTACGTCTCTCCAAAAATGGACATAAATCTACATGGGTTTTGAATGTGGATTTTGCTGAGATAATTGCTAAAGGTGAAGATGCTCTGATCCAGCCACCAGCTGGCAATCAGAGACAGAAACAGTGGCATGTCTCAGTGCCCCACACAAATTCGGAGGCTACCCTTGATGTTGAGGATGATGTCCCCTTAGACTTGCAAAATATGCCAAATTCTGGGTTAAATGCATCAATGAGCAAACAATATCTAGCTCTTGATGTCAACAGTACCCAGGATAATTATCTTCCAGCAAGCGCCCCATACAGACATTATGAGAACCAGTGCAAGAAAAACACTTTAAGTATTATGTCATGGAGGGTAGCTGGGTGGTACCATTTTAGAGGCCTAAATTACCCTGATCCTCTGATAGATAAGGATATCATTGGTGCAATGATAATCTTTCATGATATCCTCGGATGACCTTCTGTTAAACGGTTATCACTCGCATGCGCTAGAAGCAAGGACAGGCAGAGGCCCAGGAAGACAGAAGGGAGGGCTGGGAATTTCCATTTCTACCAACTTGAAAGCAGAGCCCACTCTTATTGCCCCATTAAAACATATGGCTGTGGCCCTTCTCCTCAAGACAGATTCAGTCCTGCTGTTAATACTTAATGTTTATCTTCCGCCATCATTAAGAAAAGCTGAAATCACTGCAGTATGGAAAGTTGGAACATTATATTAGTAAACTTCACATGAACCATCCAAAAGCCAGGGTCTTACTAGGGAGAGACTTCAATGCTAGATTGGGACCAGATGATTATACACTATATATGAAATATCATCATTATCCACCATCGGAGGTACCGATAAGAACCAGCTCCTCCCTCACACAACTCTAAAGGCAAGAGAGCAAATTTCACTAGCCTCTGTCTTGTAAAGATGGCGAATAAACTCAACCTTTTTATATCCAATGGCTCTTGGGCTGGCGACTATCCTGGCAAGATTACATTTATGGCAGGGTCCAAAACTAGCACCAGGGATTAAATCCTAACTTCTATGGATTTATTACATTACGTAGAAAATTTTGAAGTCTTACCTTACCTGGAAAGCTATCACCTATCTTTGTGTATATACATGAAGCCTTTCATCTGGTAGATGCCCTTCGGGGACCAATTTATTCCTGCAATTTCTCCAGCAGGCCCAACAAGATATAGGGTCAAATGGTCCCAACAACTTGACCAGAAGGTGAGGAGAGCTCTATCAGAGAACAAACTTCAAAAACTTCACTTGGCCTATATTACAGCCAACCCTTCCCAAGATTTACTAGAACTATATAAAATTATAGTTCATAAGCTACAACCATTACTAGAACATGACTGGAACTTCTCAGCTAAGAGGCCCTGTATCGCCTCCAAACCATGGTTTGACAAGGATTGTATAGAAGCCAAGAAAGCTCTCACCTTGGCTTATAAAATGTACAAAAGCGAGACTGGGAATGGTAATAAAATATGTAGTTGCCTTGAACCAAAGATCAACGAGCACCATTCTTAAATTTTTCTGCACAAAGGGAGGATATTATGTCTCAGGTGCAATTAAGTTTTTTCTGGCCAAGTCGCTAGCACAGCTTTTTTATGGGACCTTGCTTGTACCATCAGCTTCGTGTTTTAAACCATCAGAAATAGTTCAATCCAAATTCATTAGATCAATTCTCCAGATGCCATGTTGTGTCTCAAATGCACTTCTGCACCTGGAGACAGGATTGACAAAAGTCGAAGCAAGAATCTGTATAGCATCCTTAAATCTCTAGCTAAAGCTTCACTTCTTTCTGCAAGGTCTTGCTCCATCAATCCTCCAATCCTCCTCTTGATCATGGACTCACCAATAGGTATATAGCATCTTTACTCACCAGTGGAGAAAGTCCCCTAGTAGGTATTAAATTCTAAAATTTTCAAATGGAAGCAAAATTGTTGTTCAGGGTTTGTTTGTTTTTTATTTGGGTTAATGTGCATATTCAGACATATCCTATTTACATACATGTAATAAAAAACTTTGTCTCTTGGCATGCTTCATTAGAAAAACAACTTATTTCTTATATATATAGCTGTATGTATTTTTTTTTTTTAAATTTGATTTATATGCCGCCCTTCTCCGGAGACTCAGGGCGGCTTACAATGCGCTAAGCAATAGCCTTCATACTTTTGTATATTTATACAAAGTCATCTTATTGCCCCCACAAACTGGGTCCTCAATTTACCTACCTTTGAAAGGATGGAAGGCTGAGTCAACCTTGAGCCTGGTGAGATTCGAACCTGCAATAATTGCAGGCAGCTGGTGTTAATAACAGGGTGCTTTAGACCACTGTACTACCAAGGTACCAATTTCTCTATATTATGTCAATCACTCAGAAAATGAAACTTTTTAGGGAAAAGAGGAGGTAGCATTTTTTTTGTTAAGGCATGCCATTAAAATGGTGTTAAAATGGAAATTCCTTTAAAATTTAAAATGATTTTTTCTAATTAATTATCTTTATTCTTTTCAACCTTCAGCAAAGTCTTCTTCTAATCTAGTGAGACTTATGGACAAATGTCCAGTATCCTAAAATGGAGTAGACAGCTAAGAAGAATATTCATAATAATGAAAAAGAAATGACTTAATATGACATAGCTGATTTACAGTGTCCAGGGGCATTCACGAAGACCCATTAGGAGTTATTTTTTTTAAAAAATGTAAGTTATGTTTGAACTTCAAAAGATTAGGTGATCGGGGAAATATCATCCAGTTTCTACTTGTAAATATTTTATGACTAAAGTGCTGTGCTTTAAATTTCAAAATGTTTAAAATGACCTGAAAGCTAGAGTGGAAGGGACAGGGTAGACAGAAGAAATTGTGGGGGGAAAAAAAGAAAAAAAGGGATGAGGAGTGGGGTGGAGATTAGAAACTTCATGTTTAAATTGGAGTAATTGTTTTCAGCATTAAAAGTTCATGAGACAATTGCTGTAAGTATATATCGCTCCGACAATTTCTGACACTTCTCTTACCAAAGTTGATTATAGGTACAAAAAAAAAACCAACAACAAACAAACAGATGACTTTTTTCAAACAAACTGCTTTATGTGACTTTCTTCAAATTTAACTCTAAACTTATTTTGTCCCCAATTGGTTTTAAGTATGTTATATGAAGGAGAAACTACAATTAATATAATTTTGTCCACTTTATGGAACATTTTCTATACCTTAAGATGCATATGTTGAATAGTATACACACTGTGGCTAGCAAACATCACAGTTTTTCTCATCTGAGATAATCACTATTCACAAAAAGTATGTTTTCTTTCCTTTAAATCATTTATAGATTTTCAAATAAGCATTTACGCCAAAAATACCAACTGAAAACGCATACACAACTAGAATTAGATAAAATATATGTTTAACCTACAGATTTGCTTGTGAATTGGAAAAAGAACTGCTTTATTTCTAATAATAGTAAAATAACTATTAACCAGTTAGAAAACCTATAATATTATTCATTAATTTTTCAATGGAATATTTAAGGTCATGGAAAAATTCGGGATTGGAACCAAAGCTCCTAAGTATATGAACTGGTTCTACTTCCAAATCTTGACATCTAGGGATATTGCCTCCCACAATAGCCTCCCACGGACCAGTTCGTTCTCACAGGGTACCGTCAGTCAAATCATGCCGACTGGCGACTCCCAGGGGGAGGGCCTTCTCTGTGAGGGCTCCAACCCTTTGGAATGAGCTGTCCCTGGAGATATGGAATATCCCTGATCTCCGTGCTTTCCACCGTGCCCTCAGGATACTGTTATTCCAACAGGCGGGGCTAAACATATGAACATGTGAATGATCTTTTAAAATGTTATCTAACTCTGGGTTTTATTTAATTGACCAAACTAAGTAATAATTTTAATTAGCAATTTTATGATGTTTGTATGTCTATATTCTTCTTGGTTGTACACCACCTTGAGTCCTACAGGAGAAAGGGTATAGAAATATAATTAAATAAATAAATAAATAAATAAATAAATATTGGCCTAAGGCTACAGAAATGTATTTAGCTATTCAGAATAGACAATACTAATCAACATATAACAGTCTGCTTTAATGCAATAGTTGACTCAAAACCTGATTACGAAAGTAGTAAAGTAAATAAAAAATAAAAGATATAATTGAATCCATCCGGGAGACTGGGGAATGTCTTGGGAGTGAATCTGGGTTGAGTTTGACCCTGTTTCTGTCGATGAAGTGGACAGGATTGTGGGTAGACTGGGTGCCTCCACTTGTTTGCTGGATCCGTGTCCCTCCTGGCTTGTTTCGGCCACCCGGGAGGTGACTGGAGACTGGATCCAGGCAATTGTCAACTCTTCTTTGAGGGAGGGGGTCTTCCCCACCTCTCTTAAGGAGGCGATGGTTCGACCCCTCCTCAAGAAGCCTGCCCTGGATCCAGACTCACTTAATAACTATCGGCCTGTCTCCAACATTCGCTTTATTGCTAAGGTTGTTGAGGCCGTGGTGGCACAGCAGCTCCCACAGCTCCTGGAGGAAACGGAGTACCTAGACCCATACCAATTGGGTTTCTGGCACAGGCACAGCATGGAAACGGCATTGGTCGCTCTGCTGAATGATCTCTGGCAGGCCCAGGATGGAGGTTGTTCCTCCATCCTGGTCCTACTTGACCTCCCAGCGGCTTTTGATACCATTAAAATACATGGACTTTGGTGAGAAATTTACAAATATGATAAAGGCAATTTACACATACCAGAGAGCTAAACAGTGAATGGAGATGTGACAGAAATTTTTAATATAAAAAAAAGGAATGAGACAAGGCTGTCCTCTATCTCTATTATTATTCATATCAACATTAGAAGTTTTAACCAGAAGTATTAGACAGGATCCAGAAATAAAGGGAATGGAAATAAAAAAAGAATAATATAAATTAAAAGCATTCACAGATGATTTAGTTTTTATATTAGAAGAACCACTAAAAACTGGTTCTAAATTGATAGAGAAAATTGAGGAATATAGAGAAGTGGCAGGGTTGAAAGTAAAGAAAAAACCAAAGAAATAGTTAAAAACCTTACAGATAAACAAAAAAGAGAATTGACAGAGAAAATAGAACTGTAGATAGTAAAAAAGGTTAAGTATGTAGGCATCCACCTAACAGCAAGATGTGCAACAATTAAAGATGACAACTATATAAAATTAATATAAACAAATTAAGTTGAACCTGGAGAGATGGAAGAACTTACAACTATCTTTGATAGGGAGAATAGCCTCCATAAAAATGAATATACTACCAAAATTACTTTTCCTATTCCAAATGATTCCGATAAAAATGGAGAAAAAATACTTTGAAGAACTAAATAAAATAATTTTGAAGTATATATGGCAAGGCAAAAAAGCAAGAATAAAATTGAAAATGCTACAGGAATCTAAAAGCAATGGGGGCTTTGGACTGCGAGCTATACTATCAGGCATTGGTATTCACATGGGTAAAAGAATGGATAAATTTGACACACAAAAGATTGCTACTATTAGAGGGACATGATCTCCAATTAGGATGTCATGCTTTCCTATGGTATGGGAGGAGTATGATGCATAGATACTTTCAAAGACACTATGTGAGGAATGCTTTGCTTCATGTATGGGACAATATTAAATTACAAAATTATATGAAAATACCAGTCTGGCTCTCCACAATGGAAGCACTGATATATCCAAATCTTATCAACTTGGAAAAAATCCTATAAAGACATTTTAAATGAGAATGGTGAACTTAAAATTAGACAACAATTACAAAATCAAGGGTGGATTTAGCTTGGTGGCTGTATTTGAAGATACATTCAAGATACAGGAAAGATGTTAAAACATGGAGTCTTTATAAAGAACCAACAACACTTGATAAGATCTTATTAGGGACAAATGAAAAATTGATTAAAAATATATAATTATTTATTGAGCTATATAATGGAAGAGGAACAAGTGAAAGTGTTACGTCACGAGTAAGCGCCGGGTTGTTGCAGCACCGGCTGGTGGAAATCAGCAAGGGGGGCGGTTCCATGCTAGCGTGGGGATTTAAGCAGCTGTGCTGATTAGTCTACAAAGGGGTTGTTTTAATCATGGTTTCTATGTTGTTGGATTAAACTTGTTGTATTGTTGCCGTCTCGTTCCTGTCTCAGCTGATATTTTGCACTGGCGACAAAGGTGCTGAGACAAAGTAAAAGGGGAGACCTGGTTATGGCGTCGCCCGCATTCGCCCCGTTTGATGCCTCCATGGAGTCATGGGATGGGTACGTGGAGCGTTTTGAGTGCTTTTTAGAAGCCCACGATTTTGTTGACTTGTCCAGCAGCCGCAAGCGGGCACACTTTTTGAACTCGTGTGGCCCGGAAGTTTTTGCGATTGCATGAGCACTGTTCGCCCCAGCCCCTGTTCACACCACCTCGAAGTTCGCCCGCCGGTTCCAACTAAGGCAAGTGATGCAAGGGGAGGCGGAGTCAGTGAACCAATATGTGGCATGGTTGCGAACGGCTGCTCTTGACTGTGAATACAGGGACCTGGATGATGCGTTAGTAGAGCAGCTGGTGTGCGGGGTGAGGGACATCCGGCTGCAGAGGCGTTTGTTGGCAAAGAAAAACCTAGACCTGCAAACTGCCATTGAGGAGGCCCAGGCAGCTGAGATGTCAGAGAAATCAATCGCTGACATCCAGCGGTCCCTTCCTGCATTGGCTCAAGTGGCCATATCTGTATACCGACAAGGGTTAGTTGCGGAGAGCACCACTGACGAGGAAGGAGAGGAATCTGATGTTAGTCGCCTGCAGGTGTCCAAAGGCCGGCAGGGTATCCCGAGATGGAAGCCGGACATGGCGACAACCCCGGCGGGGTGCCTCAGTTGCAGCGGGAATCATCTAAGAGCTACCTGCCGTTTTAAATCTATGATGTGTCACCAATGTGGCAAAGTGAGGCATATTGCTCGAGTTTGTCGTGCCCTACCCCCCCGAAGTGCAGTCCCGAAGCATCGCCGTTCGGATAAGGAGAGCTGTTTCTACATTCTTCGTGATCACACATGCCCCAAGGTGACCGCTCACACCGTCGAGTCAAATGGCTCAAAACTTGCTATGACAGTGACAATTGAGGGCGCCCCTTGCACGATGGAACTGGACACTGGGTCGGCTAAAACTATTGTGTCATGGGAGACCATTAAGGAGTTGGTTCCAAACCTGCTCAGATCCAAATTGCAGCCCTGCCCTTTCAAACTTCATGACTATCAGGGGAATCTCATCCCTATTGTGGGACAGGGGCAGTTCCTAGTAGAGGCTAAAGGTTTTGTGGGGCGCCTCCCCATAATTGTGGTCAGGGGCTGTCTGCCCAGCTTGTTAGGAATGGATTGATTCCGGGCGCTGGGATTAAGAATAGAGGGAGTGCATTCTATAGCAGTAGGTGGGGCCGATTAAATCTTTAGAGAGTTTGTGGATGTGTTCGATGGCACATTGGGTAGATATGTGGGCTCCCCCATTTCCTTAAATCTGGACCGTCAGGTGGCCCCCATTCGTTTAAAGCCACGTAGGATTCCGTTTGCTCTCCGATCTAAAGTGGATGCGGAATTGGACAAGCTTGTCGCACAGGGGGTTTTGGAACCTACTGACCACTCGAAGACCCCCATAGTGGTCCCCCTTAAGCAGGATGGCACGGTACGAATTTGCACCAATTTTAAATGTACGTTAAACAGGGCGTTACAATCTAATTCCTATCCGGTGCCGGTAGTCCAGCACCTGCTCCATTCATTGGGGCAAGGCGCCATCTTTGCGAAACTCGATATGGCTCAGGTATACCAGCAGCTACCGGTGGATGACGCTGCAGCAGAGGCGCAGACCATCGTCACCCACCGTGGAGCTTTTAAATGCCGGCGTCTGCAATTTGGGGTTAGTGTGGCGCCAGGCATTTTTCAAAGCTTGATGGAGCGGCTGCTCCATGGTGTTCCGGGCGCTGTACCCTATTTCGATGATGTGCTCATCTCTGCCTCGTGTTGGGGTGAGCTCATCGAGCGAGTTAGGGCTGTCCTTTCGGGTTTCTGCAAGTCGGGACTCAAGTTGAAGCGGACTAAATGCGTTATAGGGGTCCCGAAGATCGAATTTTTGGGTTATCTTATAGACGCCAACGGGATCCACCCCACTCCCTTGAAAGTGGCTGCTGTTAGGCATGCCGCCACTCCTACTTGTCGGGCGGAATTGCAGTCCTTTTTGGGACTTCTTAATTTTTATAACATTTTCCTACCCCATAAGGCCTCCGTTGCGGAGCCCTTGCATAGACTACTCGCTAAGGACACTCCGTGGTCCTGGTCACGAGAGCACGCCCGCGCTTTTCAACATGTCAAGGACCTTTTGTCATCCTCCGTGGTATTGGTGCAATATGACCTGAATCTACCCCTCACGCTTACAGCAGATACTTATGGTATCTTATGGTGTGGGAGCAGTGCTGAGTCACCAGCTTCCGGATGGGGTAGAGGCCCCTATTGCCTTCTACTTGCGGACGTTATCGTCCGCTAAGAGATGGAATAGCCAGTTAGATAGGGAGGCCCTGGCGGCCATATTGGCTGTTAAGTGTTTTCATGAGTATCTGTATGGGCACCCGTTTGAGTTGGTGACGGACCATAAGCCATTGTTGGAGCTTTTGGGAGGTCACCGTCAAATGCCACAAATTCTCTCCCCTAGGATGTCACAGTGGGGGGGTTTTCCTGGCGGCTTATGATTACATCTTGTGTCATTGTCCGGGAAAATCGATCCCCCATGCAGACATCCTTAATCGTTGTCCCTTACCATCGCAGGTTGTTGACCCTGCGCCGGCATTGCTGGTTCTTCTGGTAGATGAGATGCGCCTGCCTGTGTCTTCTATGGACATTGCGGCCCACTCCCGAAATGACGGGGTTCTATCTCAGGTTCTTGATTGGGTGACTAGGGGGTGGCCCTTGGGAAAGGTAATTGAATTATACGCACCTTTCCGTGCCTGCCAGCATGAACTGCCAGTGCAATTGAGTTGCCTCCTGTGGGGTCAGAGAGTTGTGGTACCTACGAGGCTGAGGAACCGGGTGTTGGACAGTTTACACATGGGCCATCCAGGTATTGTCCGCATGAAGGAACTGAGCCGTAGTTATGTCTGGTGGCCAGGATTGGATAAGGACGTTGCAAACTGGGTCGCAGAGTGCCCTAGCTGTCAAAGGGTGCAGTCAGCTCCACCTCTTGCCCCCCCGGCCATGGGAACGTCCGAGGGGGCCGTGGTCCAGGGTTCACCTGGATTTCGCTGGCCCCTACCAGGGCAAAACCTTTCTGATTGCCATAGATGCCTTTTCAAAGTGGGTCGAATTGGAATTAATGTCGTCGACGACGTCAGAGTCGACCATCCGAGTACTACGCCATCTGTTTGCGATCCACGGCCTTCCGGACATATTGGTGATGGACAATGGCCCACAATTTACTTCCTCCGTGTTCCAGGGTTTCCTTGCTAGCTTGGGCATTCGTCATGCCCGGACAGCCCCGTACCATCCGGCCTGCAATGGACTGGCGGAAAGGGCTGTCCAGTCAGCAAAGGAGGTTTGGGCCCGCCTGCCCCGGGGAGATTGGCAGGAGCAGATAAGTACTTACTTATCCGCCCAACATACGACCCCCTGCCCGCTCACTCATCGAACCCCCGCAGAGATGTTAATGGGGTGGCGGCTCCGCACTGTTCTTGATCGACTACATCCTGACTACCATTCTGAGGGGCGGAGCATAGAAGAAGGGACTCAGGGGTTTGTGGTAGGGGATAAGGTTTTTGCCAGGAATTTCAGGGGGGAACCACGCTGGGTACCCGGGGTTGTGAAAGATGTAACAGGACCCTGTTCTTATAGGATTTTGATGACTGACGGCCGTGTATGGTGTCGACATGTGGACCAACTTCGGAGACGGCAGATAGAGTTCCCAGCAGATTCGGCCGGGGAGAGTTCCCAGTTGTCCCCCTACTCTGAGTCGACCGTTCAATCAAAGCCCACCATCAGAATACCTACCATCGCTTCAGCACACCACAATGGAATTCCTGACCCCCCGGGTGTGGATGAGGGCGTAGGAGGATTGAGGGTACCTCTGCCACCTGGGCTGGCTCCGGAGACTGAACCAGCGATGATAGAGGTGTTGCCTACACCTCTTACCCCTCCAGCATATTCCAATGGAACTTTTGACCCTCCGGGCGTGGCTGTGGCTGTAGGAGGGTTGAGGGCGCCTTCACCACCTAGATTGGTTCCGGGGGTTGAACCAGTCATGGCAGAAGCATCGCCCGCACCCAGACACTCGAGTAGGGAGCGTAAACCACCTGCATATTTGAATGACTATGTCTGTGTCATCCGGGGGTGAAGGAGTGTTACGTCATGAGTAAGCACCGGGCTGTTGCAGCACCGGCTGGTGGAAATCAGCAAGGGGGGCGGTTCCATGCTAGCATGGGGATTTAAGCAGCTGTGCTGATTAGTCTGCAAAGGGGTTGTTTTAATCGTGGTTTCTATGTTGTTGGATTAAACTTGTTGTATTGTTGCCGCCTTGTTCCTGTCTCAGCTGATATTTTGCAGAAAGAAACAATGATTGTATGGATAAAAAAAATGGCTGCACAATTAGACAAATGGCAAAAACTTTGGGATAGGAACTATAAATTGACAATGGCTATGACATATAAGGAAAATCTTTATAAAATGTTTTATAGGTGGCACTTGCCACCGGCAAGACTGGCAAAAATGTTTAGTAACCTGTCTGCCAAATGCTGGAAATGCAATCAGATCCCAGGTACCTACTATCATATGTGGTGGATTTGTACGAAGGCACGAAAATACTGGAAAAAAATACATACCTGGCTAGAAAAGATGACTAAGCAACATATAGACCTGAAACCAGCTTTCCCCACTCATTGTGGTTTGACTTTTACATGCTGGGCCTCTAACACCTTTACTCAGCCTCTCTAGCTGACCGCAAAAACAGTCGGGATGGAGTGGGTGGGCTGATGGCGTCTGACCTCTTTCCTCACCTTGTCTTGGCCAACCTTGTCCTCTGTCACCATGGCAGGGGAACAGGGTGGAGACACGTGGTCTGGCCTGCTAGGTGCGCCAGGCAGCTACCTGCCCATTCCAGCCATGTGGGATGGAGCAGGCACATCCAGAGATCTGCATCACATGCCTCCCCCCCCCCCACTATGCCTGCTGCCTCAGTCACACGGACCTCTTAGAGGGCCAGGAGGACATCTCACCCCTCATGCATGTACACACACATCAATATGCGTGCAGGTCTGGGAGAAGTGAGCGGAGAGTCACACAGAGGCAATGATGGGGAAGGGATCAAAATGGGAAGCCTCTGTCCGGAGCATCTGTCAGGTTAAGAAAAAAACCCTGTGGAGCAGCAGCTTCCCTTTTTCTCCATCCTCCCCTCCATTGCCTCCATACCTGATGCCGAGAGACCAGTTCTGCTTCTGACCCACCTTGTGATTCTAGAAGACACATGCCACCACTGCTCCCCTGCCACATCCCCCCCACAGCCGCTGCAATCACCCATTGCACCTGGCAGGCAGAAGCCCCATGGCCCTAAAGGTCCCATTTCATCGACTTACCATCTTCTTCCTTCCTCCATGCTCAGGAAGGGATGAGGACAGGGGGAGAGATTGGCAGTGTAGCTTTCGCACACAGGAGCAGGGTGCTGATCTGCAACCTGATAGCTACCATCCAGGCCAGACCGTGGACAGCCTTAGATCTGCGGTGCCACCTCAGCCCCATCCCTGCCCCCTGGATGTGCACATAGGAGGTGGTGAGTGTGCAAGGGATGGCATTCTGAATGAAAGGGAAGCCCCCAGGACTCCCACACTTTCCGCCTTCTGTGCGTACACCCAGGGGGTGGGCCTGAGACAGCACTGTGGATCTAAAGCTGGCTGCAGTCCAGCCTGGATGACTGCCATTAGGTTGTAGATCAGCGCCCAATTGGCTTGAGTCAGGCTGTGGTGCCGCAGGATGGTCCTTCACTGTTTACAGGACAGCTCCTCAGGTCAGATCTAACCACCTTGCAGGCCACATCCTGCCCAAGAGTTTTACACCCTTGTGCTATTGCTATTGCTATTTAGATATAACACAAATGTTCTAGTTGAGTTCACTATTTTATGAAATAGCAGAGGTAAATAGAAGTCCTTCATTGTTGTAATGCTTCAGTTTATTTATATCACGATCCAACACATATTCATTCAGAGAAGCTCAATAGGGCTAATTCTCAGATCAATGAATATAGATTATAATTTGAGTCATTAGAAAGAGAAAGAGAGAGAAAGGGAGGGAGAGAAGATCAAATGAGAAAGGCTGTTAATTGTATTCTGTCATTTCCATTTCCAAATTGGACATGCCGAAGATACCAGATGTCTGTTTCTGGTTTATGATTGTTTCTATGCATGTATTTGCAAAGTCTGCTCTATACTATTTTCTCCATTAAAGGGTACAACAAAAATCACATTTTTAAAAAACATTTATTAATTTAAAAACATACAAATAAAACAAGATATAACAAGTATTCTAATAATGACATCTAAATATAATATAATATAAATATAATATAATAATATTTAAATAAAAAGAATATATATTGAGGAATATAGGTCATTGATGTTGCAATAAATTATACAAAAATCACATTTTGAATCACACATATTTTCCCACAAAACATGCGTTCTTAAATATAATTAACAAATCAACTAATTTTGCTGTATAGATTTCCAATTAAAAATATGCACAAAAAGCATATATCAGAAAAAAATGTATTAGAAAGTATCTATTGCCATATACACATATACATATACATGTATATGTGTATATGTATACAAACACATGAATTGTGGGAACTTGCTTCTAAGAATATGTATGTTATCTCTTGTATCAAAGGAAATCATTCCTATGACTGCCAGCTTTTCTAATGCTTTGATGAACAATAAAAGGAACTAATCCCATGTTGAATTATCCTGTGACTTGTGGCAAGTTGGCCAAGGCAAGTTATCCTGCAATGAGTTGGCGGTGGTGATTCAGCCATGGTGAGTTGGCTATGGCAAGTTGGCAACGGAGAATTGGCTATGGCGAGTTGTCATAGATTTGCAAGGAGAATTCAAGAAATCAATCCACAGTCTCCAGACAGGTGACACTTGTGAGAGAGTTGTGAAACAGAGATTTCTTCAATTGTCTAGTGAGTTGCCAGCTGAGAAGTGTAGTGAAGTTGTGATAAACAGACTTTATATCTAGCCTCCCCATTTATTAAACACTTTAAGTAACTGACTAACTTCAAGTTGAAGAGAGTCTTTCCTCAGTTACAGAGTTCTCTCTCTCTTGAGGCTCTCAGTAGTTCAGAGCTATTTTGGATTAAGAAAATAGTGATCTGGGACTTGGATTTAAAACAAGATGAAGATTTGGAGATTTATTTTTTTGGGGGGGGGAAATACCCCTTTTTTGTTAAAAAGGATTGAAACTTACTTTTCAAAGAATCTGTACTTGTGATGTTTGAAATTGCTTTTTATTCTCCTTCCTAGCTTTTATTCTTTGTGGGAATTTGCTGTTTCTATGTGTGTGTTCCTTCCTTCCTTCCTTCCTTCCTTCCTTCCTTCCTTCCTTCCTTC
>WNWU01007797.1:0-17146 GCA_012654045.1 Ptyas mucosa | reverse complement strand
CTGATCTGATGTAACCTCCCCCCTTATCTGCAGCTCAGCTCTAGTAGCATTTAAGGTGACAAGGTGTTCACTCATGGAAGTCCCTGGTCTGATTCTAGCAGAAAGGAAGTCTTTAGACATCTTTGTAGTTGTGGCTACACTGTCACTATAAAATAGCCCAAACATATCCTGCAAGATCTCTGATACAGTCAGGTACTGTTGGATACTATGGTACAAAGCTGGTGATATACTCAAAATAAGCAAGTAAAAAGCCCTATGATGTTTACAATCCACATCAAAATCCCAAGGTTTTTCTGGTGGGTCATTAATAAAAAACAACATATTTTCTTTCATAAATACAACCTGAAGCTGCTGGCTCCATTCAAGTAAATTATTTCCGTCCATTCTCAGTTTTGGGAAATCATTTGGCAAATTTCCTGAATTATTTGCAATGTTACTTACAGCAGGCAGCTGTCCATGGTCCTGAATATGCTGGTAGCCGCAATACGGCATAGGGATGCTTGCAGGGATTTTAGAAAGCCCTCTCTGAGTTTTTTTTTCTCTTTTATTTCCTAGGTGCGACTGCGCATGTGCAAAGTCCTGCGCATGTGCGAAGTCCATTCCAGCTCTGCCGTCGTCGTGGAAGGACCTGTTCAGCGCGGCTCCCGAGTAGAGGCCTCTCTCGGTCGAGTAGTCCCAGGATTCTGCTCTGGAGGTCCAGCGAAGGTCCGGAGGCATCCGATTCATCGTGGACTCGTCCATCTGGTGGCTCCGCACGCTCCGGTGGGTCAGCGATGCAGGCAGGTACTCTCGGCGTTCCCGGCGTTCCAGTGGTCGCGTGGGTGGGTCCCTCGAGGAACGCAGCGGCGTTGGTGTCCCCGCAGCGATGTCCGCGTCCCTTGCGTGGGTGGTTTGCTGTCCCCCTCGGTAACTGGTTGTCCCTTTTTGTGTCTTGGGCCCCTTTTTTGCGATTATGAGGTCGGGCCCGAGTGTGGCTATGATTACTTTCATAGCCTCGTCGACTTGTCGGTCGGTTGGGGGTTCTTTGGAATCAGATTCAGACCCCTCATCCCAAGATTCTTCGTCCTCCCCACATTCTAGGGC
This sequence comes from Ptyas mucosa, assembly GCA_012654045.1. Taxonomy (NCBI): domain Eukaryota; kingdom Metazoa; phylum Chordata; class Lepidosauria; order Squamata; family Colubridae; genus Ptyas; species Ptyas mucosa. The sequence continues at coordinate 16,063 of WNWU01007797.1, read as the reverse complement.
CCCACTCGTTTCCCGTGCCGACCATTTTGAATCTCGGCTTGTGATTGGTCGGAGGTCGGCCATTTTGTCTGACAGTATATTTAAAGATGGCCGCCGATCCAAATTTAGTGCGGGATCGCATGTCTCCGGTCCGTTTAGGGGGTCGCCTGGGGGAGGATCGCTTACCGATTCTTTTCCATCATGTTCCTGGTCTGAGTTCGAGTGCCTCCTCGCTGCTCCGCGACTGTTCAATAGCTCCTGGAGGTTCACGACGAGGTCCTCTTCATCGTTTTTGGATCTCAGTAGCCTCAGTATGTCCAACCGCAGGCTGCTTTCCTTTTTATTACTCAGTCCTTCTTTTTCATTTTCTGTATTTATTTCTGGATCGGTTTCTTTTCTCAGGTTCCCTTGCCTTCCCTCTGGGAAGTCATCCAGGGTCATCAGTTGACTCTCCATTTCTGTTCCGTGCTCTGCTTCTTGGTTCTTTACAGGAGGCTTGCCTTGTCAGTGTATCTTCTTGTTATTGGGTCAACGAACCATCCTCTGCTACCATATTGTTATAGTTTTCAAGGATCTGATCCCAATAACAGACATAGACGTAAGTATTTCTAATGATGGTAACTTTATTCATACACATACATGTTCATTGCAGGTAAGGTCTGGAAGAGCACGTGGACCAACGTGGGATGCCCTTATATACTTGGGAGGCGGAGACACAGGTAAGGTGTGGCTAAGTGAGGAGGTGGGTAGGATGGGTGTTATGTTTAACCCCTGCTTTCCCAGTGCCCGGCCTAACACTGACATGAGTCAGGCATTTAACTGTGACAGAGACCTTCAGAAAGACAAGCTTGAAAAACTGTAGGAGTAGCAGAACCTTGGGGCAGAGTTAAGAGGGTTCAGCCTAGAAGCCCTATATAGCCACAAGCAGAGTAAGTCCATCCCCCCTTGAATTCTGTTGACCCTTATCTAACTCCAAGCAGGTGCTGACCGCTAGTTGAGAAGATTCCTGTGCATTGGTTTTTAAGCAATAAATTGGTTTAATTGGAGCGACATGTGTGAACCTGGCCTTTTGCACCTGACAAAACACTCACTGTCTTCAATCCTGAATGAACAAAAATTTTAATAATTTTAAGAATTAAAGAATCTGAAATAAACAGCAAAAAGCTAAATAAGATTTTGAACCTGGATTAAAATTGGCTCTGATTTTATTACTATTGCAATATTCTATATAAATTTGGATAGATATTTTAAAAGAAATCAGAGAAAAACAGTTTATTTATTTTATTTATTTTATAAAATTTGTATGCTGCCCTATCTCCAAGGACTCAGGGTGGCTCACAACGACAATTGACCAAGCGACTGTTAAAAAACAAATATACACAAAAAATATAAAAAAGGTTCTTTTAAAAAAATTTTTAAAATATACTACCCCATCAGTCCAGGCCGGGGGACATAAATAGCCAGGTTTTCAATTCACGGCGGAAGGTGCGAAGGTCAGGGGCCAACCGGAGCCCCAAGGGAAGTTGATTCCAAAGGGTGGGGGCGCTCACAGAGAAGGCTCTACCCCTGGGGGTCGCCAGCCGACATTGTCTAGCCGACGGCACCCTGAGTAGGTCCTCTCTGTGAGAGCGTACCAGGCGATGGGAAGTTGACGCTGGTTGCAGGTGGTCTGACAAATAGCCTGGGCCTAAGCCATGAAGGGCTTTATAGTTTAACACCAGCACCTTGAATCTCACCTGGAGGGCAACCGGCAACCAATGCAAGCTGCGCAGGAGTGGTGTAATATGGGAGTATCGGGTCTTTCTGCTGACACCAGGACTGAAAAGATGATGTTTCTAGATAAGTTTTAGGATATCAGATGAAGAGATAAATTTAAATTTAGAGAGGGTGAAGTGTTACTAAATTTGTTTATACTTGTGTTGAAGGTTGAAAGGTTATCACTTTTTATATTCTTTTTTTTCCTTTTTCCTTCTGCTTTTTACTCCTATTTTCCATTCTTTCTTTAAGTTTAATTTGCATTAGATTTTAAAACAAAATCTTATTAAAATTATATATAATACATATGTGTATATTCTGCATGTTTCCAACCAATTGGGCCCACAATGATGTCATAGATCCATCTTGTTTTAGTTCTCTTTCGTGGACACTTTTTATCAAGTGGGATCCATTCTATGACTGCCTTGGTCCACCTGCTATCAGTTCTTCCTGCTATGTGACCAGCCCACATTTCCATTTCAATTCTTTTACTCTCTTGATGATATTGTATACCTTTGTTTGTTCTCTAATCCATGCACAGGTCTTTCTATCTTGTCTTGTATTGCCAAGCATGTATGGCTTTTTGCACCACTTGTAGCTTTTGTATCAATTGTGAGGTTAGTGTCCATGTTTCACCGGCATGTTAGCGCAGGTAGCACACAATGATCAAAATTTTTTCTCTTCAGGCATAGGAAAATTATGCTTAGCTTGCTGAATGCCTGGCAACCACACTTAACACGCTGTTCAATTTCCTTTATTGTATCGCCTTCCACTGAGGTATATGTAGTGGTCTACTACGTTTAGTTCTTCTCGATATAAAAAAAATTCTTTGGCGAATTTATTAAACATAACCTGGCTCTTTTTCAGGTTTATTTTTAAGCCAAATGGTTCTCCTGCTTTGTGCAGCTCTTGTATGTGTCTCTAGCTCTTCTGAGTCTTGTGAGAAGAAAACAACATCATCTGCAAATCTTAAGTAATTTAAATAGGTGCCATTAATTTTTATCCCATCTTTTGCCCAGTCTAGTTTGCAAAATACTTAATCAAGGCTGAGAAAAGGATAGGTGATATTGATATAGCCGTGGTGGTGCAGTGGTTAGAATACAGTACTGCAGACTACTTCTGCTGACTGCTGGCTGCCTGCAATTTGGCAATTCAAATCTCACCAGGCTCAAGGTTGACTCAGTCTTCCATTCTTCCGAGGTTGGTAAAATGAGGACCCAGATTGTTGGGGGCAATATGCTGACTCTGTAAACTACTTAGAGGGGGCTGTACAGCACTGTGAAGCGATATATACCGTATTTTTCGGAGTATAAGACACACTGGAGTATAAGACGCACCTTAGTTTTTGGGGAGGAAAATAAGAAAAAAGCTGATTGGCAGGTGGATCGGCCTCCCAGAATACCCCGGAATTTTAGCAACAGGTTCCTTGGTTGTGAGCTTTGTGCCTTGCTCTTTTTTGCTCTTTTTTGCTCTTTTTTCTGCCTCTGAAACTTCTGAAACTCAGTTTCAGAAAAAACTTTCTTTTTTTTAAAATGCTTTTATTGTTACAAAATTACAATGCAGTTCTACATTTCCGGTTTTGTAGTGTCAATATTCATATATATAATATTTACATCATTATTTACATGAAATAACCTTCTTGTTTGAGATTAAATTACAAGGTACTACCCATATATCATTCTTATAGCCATAGTAGTTGTGTCTTTATTTGTCTACTTGCTTCTTAATTCCTATTCATTAATCACCCCTGATAGTACCAGTCTTTTCCATTTGCTTATCTTAACTAGCTATCCAATTTCACTTTAAGTTCTCACGAGCTCTGCTTTGATTTCCTTTTCCCTAGCCACTCATACCACTTATCCCATACACTATAATAATCCGTTTCCTCTCTGTCCCTTATCTGTAATGTTAATTTATCCAATTCGGCACATTCCAGTATTTTTCTAATTATATGCTCTTCAGGTGGTAATTTCTTCTCTTTCCAGTGTTGGGCGAAATATATTCTTGCTGCTGTTATTATATGTATCGCCAAGTATTTCTTCTTTCTTGCGTACAATGTTTTTAGGATTCCCAGAAAAAACTTTCTTTTCTGCCTCTGAAAGCCTCCAAAACAGAGCTGCAGAAAAAAAGCCTCTGAAGCTCTGTTTGGGGGCTTCTTTTCTGAAGCTCTGTTTGGGGGCTTCTTTTCTGAAGCTCTGTTTGTGTTCTGCCCCAGCTATGGATCCCAAAGAATGTAGCACACACAAACTCCGAACAAAACTCAGTTTACTTCAAAACACAGTCTTTTGCAAATGCAGGCTGTTAATAAAATGTTCTTAACAACCTGCCAGAAATTCCACAGATAAGATAGAGTCTTACTAGAGTTGGCAGAAAGCCCAGAAGTCAGGTTTGCAGAGAAAATTCAAACTCAATGATCAGTGAACAAACGGACAAACACGTTGTTTCCTGCAGCTTTTTACAAGCTGTGTGCAAACTTAAATAGGCTAAGGGAGTGGCCAATTAGCCCCAAGCCTTACTCTCGAGGAGACCTCCTCCTGAGTAACCACTCCTGCTTTTTGGCAGCTCTGCATGCTCGTACATTGAGAAGAGGCTCCTCCACTTCATCCTCTTCACTTAAAGTAGCCTCTGGAGATTCTGAAGGCCCTGGCTGAATCCCTGCCTCTGGCACCACATCTTCTTCAGCCTCCTCGCTGTCCAACTCGAGCTCCGGCTGCACAGGCTGCTGGCGTGACACCACACCAGCCTCCTCGTCGTCAGGATCAGCAACAATCCGCGCAGGCCACTGGCGGGCCACAACAGTTTGGAGGCTTTTTTTCTGAAGCTCTGTTTGGGGGCTTCTTTTCTGAAGCTTCGTTTCTGATACTTTTTTCAGCCTCTGAAACCTTCATTTGAGAAGCTGGGCGTGGCTACATTTGCAGTATAAGACACACCCAGATTTTCACCCTCTTTTTTGGGGGAAAAAGGTGCGTCTTATACTCCGAAAAGTATGGTAAGTCTAAGTGCTATTGCTATTGCATCGCCTTGTCGTACACCTTGTTCTATGTTGATTTCCACATTAAAACCATTAAGGTAAATTGTCACCATTGTTTTTTCATATATTGATTGTAAATTTTGGAAGCAGTGTCTATGTTCAGCAATGCCTTATTTATTGCTTGCTGGAATACTGAGTCAAATGCCTTTTTGTAGTCGATGAAAGTCATGTACAGAGGCATGGTGTACTCATTGTGCCTTTCAATGACTTGCTGAACAACCTGGATGTGATCCATTGTGCTGTAGCCATGTCTGAAGCCTGCCTGCTCCTTTGGCTGTGCATCATTTAATGTTCTCAATATTTTTTTTTGCTATTATCTTGGTGAAAACCTTGTAGATGACTGAAAGAAGGCTTATTGGGCGATAGTCCTTTAAATCATCTTGGGCCCCTTGTGTATAAGAATCACTTCAGCATTTTTCCATGCATTGGGTATTTTTTCTTCTCTGAGGCATCTCAAGTATAGTTTTGCTAGTATCTTGTGTAAACTGTGACCACCAGCTTTCAGCATTTCAACCATAACACAGTCATTTCCTGAATCTTTGCCATTTCTCATTGATTTTATTTTTCATTGATACTTCCTCCAGTAGGATATCTGGCATTTCTTCTTTTGTGGGTGTTGTTACTTTTGAATTATCTTGATCTTTGTATAGTTCTGAATAGAATTTTCCAATTATTTCTAACATTTCCTGTCTTGTTCTACACACAGAGCCATCTTCATGTTTTAATGCAAAAACCTTTCTTTTATTTATAAGCTTACATTTTGCTCTATTAATCCCTTTTTTTCTTCAATTGCCTTTTTCACAAGCTTCACATTAAACTGATGCATTTCTTCTTGGATACGTTTTCTTATGGCCTTGCAAAGTTCAACGTACTCCAGTTTATTAGTGAAACTTCCAGTATTCTTCATTGTCCGTCATTTTTTCAGTAAATCAATAATTTCATCAGAGATTTTTGACTGTACAAAGTGTTCCAGCAGTGCTATAGATCTAGCAGGTTCAAGGATGTTTTTGACTATTTGTTCATTTTGGTCCATAATGTTCATCTTTTCCAAATCTTGCAATAGAGCAAAACAATTTGATAGATTAATCTCAAAATCGCTGTTCTTCTCTAACAGGTTATCACTCTTTATTTTTGTTTTTCATGACATCTTGATCATTTTCATACACTCTTTTTGACAGTCTACCTTCATTTTAGCTTGTACCATTCTATGGTCACTTCCAACATTAAAATGATTGTTGACAGTACAATTGCAGAATATGGTTTTATCACTTGACATGATTATAGTCAATTTCACTTGTGTACCCAGATGGACTCTTCTATGTCTATTTTCTGCTAACTTTTTTCTTGCAAAATGAGTTGATGATATAAAATTCCTGTCCTTTAGCAAAATCTACCAGTCTGTTGCCTCTATTATCTCATTCACCACTTCCATATGGGCCAGTCGCTTTTTCTCGTCCTATTCTTGCATTAAAGTCACCCATTAGTATTTTGTATTGACATTTTTCTTTGTCTTGTAGGCAGGCCACATCGTCGTAAAACTCTTCCACCTCATTGTCATATAGCTTATTGTTGGCGCATAAGCTTGGATGATTTGAAGCTTGTATTGTTCGTTCAATTGAATGATGCATTGGGCTACTCTGTCTAATATACTTTCAAATTTTACTAGTCTTTCAACTTTTGGTTAATGAGAAAACCAACTCCACCTCTAGTGTAGAGTACATGCCCAATCCTATCAAGTTCAACTAAATGTTTGTCTTTTTGTCGTGTTTCACATAATCCAATGATATCCTAATGCATATTGTTGAGTTCAATCAGTAGTTCAAGTAAAGTGACCATTTTCATTGTTTGAATGTTGACTGTTCCTATGTCCAAAGTCAGCCCGATTTAACCCAGTGATTCTTAGCACCTTTGGCCTCCAGGGAATGAGGGCCATTTTTGAGGTTTTATTGGCATGTGGAAGGAATAGACCATACAAACCCCTTCGCCTTGTCAAGCCCCCGATCATAGGAGGAAATATATACAGTATATAATGCTAGCCAGAGATGAGGTTCATGTAGAGAAAGGTAGATTGATTCATGTCAAGTTTGCTTTTTCCAGAAATACCCAGATCATCCAACCTTTACTTATTTGATTTGTATAGCTGCCCATCTCACATTTGTGGTTTTGGGTGGCTCACGATTAAACAACCAGGCAAAAAACCAATAAACAAAATACAAATATCAATAAAAAACTTTTCAAACATGACAAAAGAAACCAGGGGTTGGCATCATGATACATGCAATAATCATCACATTTTTTATCCTAAGATGGCATCTGCAACACCCAACATTAAAAAAAACAAACTGAGATGATTGCCAAGTCTCAGGAAATTCTGTCCTCACCTGAATTTATATGAGATTTTGGACAGAAACACAAATTTGTGAGATTTAATGATTGCCTGAGATTTTGAGCATTTTAAGTATTTAAAAAGACTGTCCATACTACCAGATAGTGCAGGGACATGCAATTTCAATCAGCTTGAGAGCTACACTAGACTTTGTTTGGCACTTCACTCACCAAACCCTCAATCATTCAAATGAATGAATGAATGAAATCAGCATGGTTGCACAAAGAACTCTCTGATAAACTGAAAGACAAAAAGGACAAGTATAAAAAGAACATTGGACTTACCTGAACGTTTGTTCTATGTGTGCTGCAGGAGAGTCCAAGCAATGGTTAATATTGTCTGATTGGCCAGAGACTGAGTTGAAATTTGTTTGGCCATGCCTCTTCCGCCCGGCTGAGCTCCAGTTTTTCGATGAAGACTTGGATCTGGAGAGGACGTAGCCAGTATGATGAAAACATCCACCCCTGGACACTGGACCCATATGGAACCAGGGTGGGGTTAGACTCTCCTGCAGTGCACATAGAACGAATGTTCAGGTAAGTCCAATGTTCTTTCTCCTGTGCGCTGCTTGGAGAGTCCAAGCAATGGGATATACCCAAGCTAATTATCCCTAGGGCAGGAAACAGAGTGGTCCAGGGTCCCTTTGACTGGAAGAACCTGCTGCAGAACTCTTCTCCCAAATGCCACCTCAGACGAGGCAAACTTGTCCAATTTGTAATTCCTGACAAATGGTGAAGGGGAGGCCCAAGTAGCCACCCTGAAAATCTCTTGGATAGAAGTTTGTATAGCCCAAGCGGCCATGGTGGCTGCACTTCTGGTCAAGTGCGCCGTGATGCGGCCTGGTGTGGGTCTGGCCTGAGGCTCATAGGCCAACGTGATGCACGCCTTTAGCCATCGCCCGATGGTGGATGGAGTTATCTTCTTACCCATGGACCTGGGTTGAAATGAAATGAACAATGATTCAGTCCTCCGGAATGATGCTGTTCTGCTGATGTATTTGCGAAGGGCCCTGTGTACATCCAAGGTATGCCATCACCATTCCCTAGGATGCCTGGGATTTGGACAAAAATCCAGTAAAATGACCTCCTGGGCCCTATGGAACCAGGTGTTCATTTCGGGAATGAATGTTTGATCCAATCTGAGAAAGACTCTGTCTGGATGAAAAATGCACAGGTCCTTTCGCACAGAAAGGGTCGTGAGCTCAGAAATTCGCCAGGGTGTTGGTGGACAGTCCTTTATCAAGGCTTTCCTGAAGGAAGTCCAAAACGTTTGGAACAGATGCCAATGTGGGAACTAACTTCACCCTGGTGCACCAGCGACAAAAGGATAACCACGTGGCTTCGTATATCCTGTTCGTTGATGGATGTCAAGAAGCCTGAATAGTAGAGATGACTTTCCCTGAGAAATGGTCCCTCTTTAGGATCTCCCTTTCAAGTGCCAGATGGCCAATTGGAGCCACTGAGGCTCCGGATGGAGAACGGCCCCCTGGCTGAGGGAGATCCTGTGTGGGGGTATCCTCCAGGGGTGAGAGATGGATAGGTTCATCAGGTCCACAAACCACACTCGCCTGGGCCAGTGGGGTGCCACGAGGAGGACCTCCGCTTTGTCTTCCAAGTTCTTTCTGATGACCCTTGGTATGAGAGGGGTCGGAGGGAAGGCATATAACAGGCTCAGGGGCCACGGGCAGCAGACAGCGTTGGTCCCCTCGGCTCCCTGTGTCCGGAACCTGGAAAAGAACCTTGGTAGTTGCGAGTTCATTGGGCTGGCAAATAGATTTACACATGAGTGGCCGATGTTGTGACCCAGGCCCAAGTAAGTAGTAGGAAAATCAGTCAGTGAAAAAACAAACTTTATTTGAACAGCTGAGAATTACTTCATTCCCAGCGTCGTTCAACTAAATTAAAACAAATTCCTCCCAACACAAATTCCTCCTAACACAAATTCCTCAGTCCTATTGCAAACCTTGTCCAATTAGGCAAACTGCCAAAGGCCTTTCTTGGCAAACGTTCAGAAGTCACAGATACAAAAATAAATACAAGACGTAGACTAAGAAGACGACGAAGCTACCAACATTATTTTCCGGCAAAGTCCAAATGCCGTTGCTGGTCTGTTTTAAGCCTTATGGGAGGGGCCAATCATCTCTTGGCCCTACTCCCGAGTTGTCCTCTTTGCTTGAGCTGCTCTTGCTTCTGGCAGCTCTTCTCATGCGTGCATTAGGAACAGGCTCCTCCTGTTCCTCTACCTCACTCCTATCAGTCTCTGGAGGCTCTGGAGTCCGCACCTCACTCCCCGATGGCCCTGGCCCTATCTCTGCCTCTGACACAGAGCCCTCATCTGGGCCTTCCCCAGCCTCCAGGACTGACCCATGTTCTTCCTCAGCCTCATCGCTGTCCAACTCCCCTGCCAGTTCCACAGGCTGCTGGTGGACCACAACAGCCGGAATTTGGCTGACAGTTGGTGAAACAGGTCTGGGTGCAGGTGCCATTTGGACTGATTGATGGTTGTCCTGCTCAACCAGTTCGCCTGTGTGTTGGAGACCCCGGAGATGTGCTCTGCTTGCAGGGAGAGCAGGGGTGTCTCCACCCACAGGCCTAATTCTGCTGCTTCGCGCATCAGGATCCTGGATCGTGTGTTGCCTTGCTGGTTCACATGTGCTTTGGCTGTGACATTGTCCATCAACAATAACACGTGGTGACCTGACAACGACTTTTGAAAGTGATGTAGTGCCAGATGCACCGCTCTTAGTTCCAACCAATTGATGTCGTTTAGGAGTTCCTCCGGAGACCACTGACCCTGGGTCACTTGGGAGTGCAGGTTAGGACTAGCTGGGTGAGCTCCTTGAATAGACAGCCCTTCTCCATGGCTGCCAACCTCCACCACTCTAAGGATCTGAGGAACCCTGATCCATGTGTTGGAGTTGCTGAGCCCTGATCTTTGACTTGGTAACAGGAACCATTGAAGGTCCCGGGCATGCAATCGTGCCCAAGGAACTATCGCCAGACAGGAGATCATTTTTCCTAATAACTGGGAGAAAAGCGCCAATGGCACTAATTGTAGGGAGTTGACCTGGTCCACCATAGCTCTTATGCTGGATTGACGTCCTTGGGAGAGGAAGACCTGACAGCTCTCGGTATCGATCCCTACTCCTAAATGGATTAGACTGGTAGAGGGTGTCATTTGGCTCTTCTCCAGATTCATGGAAAAACCATGTCCCTGGAGGGTTTGGACCGTGATCTGGAGGTCCTGTCTGGCCTGAAGTGGGGATGATGACTGAACCAATATGTCGTCCAGATAACATTGTATTCTGATGGGTCTCGCCTGAAGGTGAGCTGCCACCACCTCCAACAATTTGGTAAAGGTCCGGGGGGCTGAAGAGAGTCCAAAGGGAAGAGCTCTGTATTGAAAGTGGAGGCTGTGTAGCAGAACCTGAGAAACTTTCTGTGAGATGGTCTGATGGGAACATGGAGGTAAGCCTCCTTGAGATCTATAGATGTTAATAGATCTCCCTGTCTGATGCAGCCCAGGATGGAATGCAGTGATTTCATTTTGAAGCATTTGTAATTTATGTGTACATTTAGCTTCTTTAGATCTAAGATGGTTCTGCTACCCCCCGATTTCTTTTGGACCAGAAAGAGGATCGAATAGAAACTGAGACCCCGCTGCTGTGCTGGTACTGGTTCTATGGCCTTAATGGCCAGCAGGTGCTGGATCTTGGCCTCTATCAGAGACCTCTTGGTGGTGTCCCTGGAAACAGAGCATCTGATGAACCTTCCTGGGGGATTGGAGCAAAACTCTAGCGTGAGCCTGAGCCTCACTGTAATGCCCAAGCATCGGTAGTCATTTCCTGCCATCGGCTGGCAAACTTCCTTAGACAGCCACCGATGGGAGTTCTGGATAGGGAGTCACTTTATCAGATGGTAGGGTCGGTTGCTGGCTCCCCTGAAGGGTCGTCTGGTCTGTGGCTGTCTGGCCCTATCTCGAAAGGATGATCTGTCCTGCGAGCGGTCCAAGCCCTGGGAATAAGTCCTCTGATAGGCCGGGACATTAAACCTGGCTTCAGGGGCCCAAAAGGGCTGCCTGCGGTAGAAGGGGGTAGTTCTTCTTTCCTCTCTCCTGTAGATGTGAGGAAGGGCTTTCCTCTTATCTTTGCCTTCCACTAGGATAGGGTCAAGCACTTCCCCAAAAAGATTGCCTCCTTTAAAAGGAGCAGACGCCAGCCTCCATTTAGATTTCATGTCGGCTTGCCAATGGTGAAACCATAACAGGCACCTGGAGGCGACATTAGACACCAATGCCCTCAAGGCAAACTCTGCCGAAAATTTGGCTGCTGCCATCAGTTTATTAATATCCTGATGCAGTCTGGTGTCCTCGGGAGATGCTCGGGCCTGCATTTGACATTGCCATATTAGTGATGTTCTAGTGAAAAATGATGCCACCGTGGCCGATTGAATTGCCCAGGCAGCAGCCTGGTGGGTCTTGCGAGTGGAGAGCTCCGCCTTCCTGTCTTCAGCCTTTAACCCCTCTGCTGTGTCAGAGGGAAGGATGTTAGCCGTTGCCAGATTGGCCAGTGGAGCATCCATAGTTGGTAATTTCAGGAGCTCCTCTAGATCCTGCTCTACAGTATACATCCTCCTGTCCATCCCACTTGGGGCAGAAATGGACGCAGGCTGACTCCACTGCCTTTGGTTGACATCGACAAAAAGCTTAGGGGAAGGGAAAACCTCCAGCGCTGTGACTGGTTCAGTGACTAGCAGGGCACTGGGATCCTAAGGATCTGTGGAACTCTCAAATAGTCCACCCTCAACCCCCATGTTGTCGGTTGTTTGGGCCTTGAATAAACTCTTAAACAGGTTGGGACGAAACAGGCCAGTGAACATTGGCTTGTCTGGGATGATGCCCTCATCCTCAGAAAGGTCATATTCCCCCAGATCCTCCTCATCCATAAGCGAAATATCGCTGCAATGGGAAGGGAGCGGGGAGTGGGGTTCCTGGAGATTGCCTCTTTCAGGCTGCCCTTGAGGGTGTATAGCCACTGAACTGGAAGGGCCCAATGACAATGGACCCGTGATTCCCCTTTGAAGGAGGGTTGTGTCAATGCTCTGTGAAATGGTTTGCGCAATAATGCTGCAAAGCTCCTGAGACAAGGCAGGCCCCTGATTCTCCTCCGGGCGGAGCCCTGCCACAGTAGGAGTGGAGGTGGCAGAAGGACCAGAGGTCTGTTAATCGAGGTAGTCACCAGTCTTGAAGTAGTTAAGCCAGATAGGGGAGCAACATCCACTGCATAGGCTGATGTCTGAAAATCTTGCATCCCGGTAGTGATATCAGGAGACCAGGTTAACTGATCTTCCTGCAGAGTCTGAGAGGGTAATTCCTCCCCCAAGGGAGTGCATGCCTCTTTACTGCTCACCAGGATCCCTGGGCCTCTAGTTGCCTCCACCTGTTTTTGGGCCTTGGCAAAATGCTTTTCTAAGGCCTTTTGTCTTCTTTTGGCATCCTTCTTGATTGCGAGGTGGAAGCCTTAGATCTGGTAGATGGCCCTTTAGATGTTAATTTTGCCCTCTTAGGATCAGAAGACTCTGACCCCTGCTGTCTGGGAGAAGAGGCCGCAGAATTTCTGGAATGAGAGGAGCTGCGGTCCGCCATTTTAGAATGTTGAAACGGCTCTTATTATACTGCTGCTTTAGGTAGGGCTGAATCTGGGGCAAATCCCAATTCTGGGAAGACTCCCCTTCCTTATAATTTGATACCGGCTAACCGTTGCTAGTAATTAGGCCAAAGATAGGAGTGTCTCACTGCAAGGCCCAGCCGGGTTTTGGCACCAACTGGCAACACGGTCTGAAGTGCAAGTAATCAATAGCGGTGGGGCAAAGGCAGAATTGGCGCGAAACCAACAACACGGTTCCAAAGCGCAAGAGCCAATTGCAGCAATAACAGAGGGAGAATGGCGCGAGACTGACAACACGGTCACAAGGCCTCAATCCCTTAAGTAGTGCAAAACCAACAATATGGTTTTCTGGCCGCCCACTCACGTACAACCGAAGCCTTTGTCTGAGGTCCGTTCCAAGGCTGCCGAATCCTCGCGCCACAGCTGTTTAAAAAGCGACCTGCCGCTGTCCCTGCCGACCTCTTCAGCTTAGCAGCGATGTCCTCGATCGTGTGGCTGTCTCGGCGCGAATGGACACACTGCGCTCAGCGTGGGCAGAGAAGCTGTGCTCACAGCGGTGCGATCGGCCCCGATGTTTAAAAAGGGGCTCCGATCTGTAAAATGACTTTTTCTTCCTCTGTTTTGTAATGTATTTGTAAAATCCAAGCAATGGGAAACTAATTTCGTGTCTCTATAGGGAGACTGAGTTGAAAAACTGGACCTCAGCAGGGCGGAAGAGGCATGGCCAAACAAATTCCAACTCAGTCTCTGGCCAATCAGATGATATTAACAATTGCTTGGACTCTCCAAGCAGTGCACAGGAGAAAGTGGAAAGAGGGACACATTAGAAAGGCAGAATACAGCAAGACTTGTGACAAAAGTAAAAAATAACCAAAAAAAGCTTCTTTCAACATGTATAAAAACCAGAAAAAAGTCAAGGAAATCATTGGTCCATTAATGGGAGAAAATGGCAACGTGATGAGCAGCAAGGAGAAAGCAGAACTGCTTAACTCATTTTTTGCATCTGTCTTTACACAAAAGGAAAAAAAAACAGTTCAACCTATCAAAAACAGTACTGTAAAAGACAGATTAGGAATACAAGTCAAACTAGGGAAGAAAACAGTAAGAGAACACCTATCCAGTTTAGACGAGTTCAAATCACCAGGACCACATGGATTACACCACAAGGTTCTGAAGGAACTGGCAGATGTGATGTAGGAATCACTGAACCATATCTTTCAAAGATCCTGGAGCACCGAGGAACTACCAGATGACTGAAAAAGAGATGATGTGGTTCCCATCTCCAAAAAAGGATACAGGAAATTACAGACCTATCAGCCTGACCTCAATACCTGGGAAGATTCTGGAAAAGATAATCAAGCAATGAATCTGTAAACACCTACAGGCAAGCAAAGTCATAACCAGAAACCAACATGGATTTGTCAAAAACAGATCATGCCAGACAAATCTTACTGCATTCTTTATGTCAGCGTTCCAGAAAAAGTCCCAACTCCAAGTAAAGACTCTGAAGCAAGCATTTTTCAAAGTTCTATTTACTAGAATAGGTAAACTGGCACATCTGGGAAAACCCGAATCTGAGAGGTCTGGTTTTTCCCTCAGTAAGTTCAAACCCCCAAAACCATCCCCTTACTCTTCAGTCAATCACATGCTCCAATCAACCGCCATCCCATCTCAAGACATCACTCTGACCACTCCTTCTCCAGATGCAGGATCACCCTGACCTTGACTGACAGGAAGAATGCTATTATGTCTACAGACAGCCCTTCTACTAAATCCCCGCTCCTACTTTCCCACACATGAGAAGGTGGCAGCATGGAAGCTTCCGGCCTAATATGGCTTCCAAACCTGACACTTAGACAATGTGACAAAACTAGTGGACAAGAAAAATGCTGTGGATATAGTTTACTTGGACTTCAGTAAGGCATTTTTTTTTTTTAATTGAAAAAGTTTTAAAAATTTTACATACATTTTCTCCCCCCCTCCCCAACCACCTCCCCCGACTTCCCAGAGCAAGTACAAAATAAAATACAGCTTAAATTCTCTAAATTAAACTCCATTTCACACTTATTATAATCATGATCATTAAACAAATAGATAAAAGGAAAGCAAGTCTTTTTTTCTCCTTATTCCATCTAATTCAACAAAATTATCTCCATTTATAATTACAGCAATTAAAACAATTAAGTATTATCTAATCAAACCTATCATTACTCAATTTGGCTAATTATTACTTAACAAATTATTAGGTCTATACAATTTAACAAAATATTTTATAACTTTCATTTAAAACAAAACAACAACAACAACAAAAAGAAAGAAAAAAAAAAGGAAACCCTCACTCAAAAAACCTCCGATTATAAAAAAAAATTACTATATAAACTCTTCCGTCCTTCACTTTTAAACCATCAAGGTCCAATTATAATCAAAACACTTAATAAGAAATAATATTAACAATAATTTTTAATTAATAATCAAACCTCTTATATCAATACATATTAACAAATCAGCTAAGAACATCATTTAAGAACTTTATCAATCCTTTAAATTCTTCATACTAGATTGAACCAATTGCTAATCTTCTTGTCTTCACATCTTCCAACAGCATATAAGATATCTTCATTTACGTCTACCCACCTAAATAAAAATTGCTTCTGTATATATATAAAAAAAAACCCCGAGTGACTTTGTAATTGTAATTATATTTGAAATGATATCCATCAAATCCAGTCAAAAATTAGATTAATAAATTCATCAGACATATTAGGGAAACCACCAGATCAACTGCAATTGCCCTAGGTCCATAGTCCTTTTGCCTTGTATTCATTACCATCAAGCAGGAAACTTCAATTTGCTATATTCAGTAGAACTTCTGCGATTGCAATTAAGTCCAAATTTGTTGCAGTCCTTAATAAAATAATCCAAATCATTCAAGTCAGGGCATATTTCACAACCCAATACACCAGCATTGCTGTGATCTGTTTATTCTTCTCAAATATTCCAATACAGCTGTAAGTTGCCTCCTCATCGTCGCTCATCGCTTAGTTAACTGGCATTAAACTGCTGTCTGTTTTTTTTTCTTTTTCCAAAAAATTCAAAATCTTTAAACAGTTAAACAGTACTTTTTAAGGACCATCATCTCATCAAGCAGGGTTATTTTCCATTTCTCCAGTCTTTCTTCTTTTCCTTTTTACGAACTTTCTTCTTAACTTTGATCCCTCTGCCTTTTTTAGCTCCAGTAAAATTTTGC
>WNWU01007745.1:0-12205 GCA_012654045.1 Ptyas mucosa | reverse complement strand
CCTACCGTGCGAAGTCCAAATCGAGACCAGGGAAACCTCTTGAGTTATTGTAATCCATAGCCAATCCTAGTAGGCCGTGGGATGAAATTGCTATGGATTTCATCATGGAACTTCTAGAAAGCAATGGCAACACAGTAATATGGACTGTGATACATCTATTCTCCAAACAGGCCCATTTTATACCATGTAGCGGGCTACCGTCAGCCGGACGGTTAGCAAAACTATTCATCCAACATATCTACCATTTACATGGGGTACCTAGATGGATCATCTCGGATAGAGGAGTACAGTTTACGGCCAGGTTCTAGTGAAATTTCATACAGTCCATGGGGTCAATGCAAGGACTCAGTTCAGCCTTCCACCCTAGCACCAATGGTGCAGTTGAGAGAGCCAATGCTATGTGGAACGCTATCTGAGGTGTTATATCTCATATCAACAATCAGACTGGTTGTACCTGTTGCCATTTGCTGAGGTAGCTTATAATAATGCAGTGCACCACAGCACCACAGCACCCCTTTCCAAATAGTTACAGGACGTGAATTCCATGTTATACCTGAACTGTAAATACCATCCGATACAGTGACCTTACCGAGTAAATGGGCTGATAGAATAGGAACACTATGGCTGCAGGTCAAAAAAGCATTAGATAAGGCAGCAAAGGAATACAAGTGGCAAGTGGATAAGAAGAGAGCAGATACGGAACCATTCCAGGTGAAGGATCAGGTATACCTATCCACTAAATACATAAAATTGAGAGTACCAAACCGGGAACTAGGACCTAAGTATTTGGGGCTGTTTACCAAGGTCATTAATCCTGTAACCATCACTCTAAAGCTTCCACCACTATTGGGTAAGATCCACCCAGTTTTCCATAGCAGTCTTCTAAAACTGGTGACAGCAATCAGAGACACCCCAAAACATCCTGGCCCTGTAAAGGATGGACATTTTGAAATAGATGAGATATTAGACTCCAGAATCTACAGGAGTAAACTTAAATATCTGGTTAGGTGGAAAGAGTATCCTTATTAGGAGGCCTCCTGGATGGCTGTGAAAGACATTAAGGCCAATAGGTTATTATAGTTCCATAGAGATAGCCCACAGAAACCGAGGGCTGCTCTTAACATGCCTACTTTATCTCTTACAGAGGGTCTCCTGATAAAGGGGAGCCACCTGTCGAGCCCATTGTTTCACTCGACAACACAGGGAAGGGAAGGAGGAGTGGTGAAGGAAATGGACCTACCTCAATGCAGAGCAGGCTGTTATTTCACAGGGTGTGATGATGGTGGCACTGGAACCGAGAAAGTCGTGGACGGGGGGGGGAGTGATGTCACCGAGGAATGCCATCATGGAACCGATCTGGAGGACAGGAAGTTCATTGGAAAGTCTTCCATGGCTGAGAAAAGCCCAGATGATTATCAGGGGCATGGCGGGTGCACGGTACGACTCTACAAAAAATGCTGAGAGGCGGATGCTCTCAACACTGACTTTGAACTGTTTGAGTTCAGTGTTTCCTCGGATCTAGCTTACAGTTATATTAAACGATTCTTACAAACCGGGATATTATTTGTTTCAGTGTGGTTTGTTTCTGCTGATGAGGTTTGTCCAGGAAGACTGAGACTCTGTCCCAATGTTTGCCGGTCCTGCTGCTGCAAGGACACTTCTCAACGGCTGGCCTCCAAGCAGTGGCCTCTACTGCTGCTGGCCTCATGGGGGCTCTTGCCCTCCTGATAGTGCTGCTCTCGGCTGCCCTGCTGGGCTGCTCCAGCATGGCATGGGAGGAGTCATCCCGGATCTATGACCTCCAGACCACCCCCTGCTGCCAGTGGAGTTGTGCTGACTGCACCACTCACACAGTCAGCAAATGGTTGGTTGGTGGGGTGCCCTGCCTTCTCAGTTCCCACTGTCCAACGGGGTTCTAAAGCTTTGCCACACACTCTGCAAGGAAAGAAAGGTGGTGAAATGTATTACGTTCCTTCCTCCCTGGCCCCACACAGCTTGAACCTGCTTCTGGACACTGTCTTGCCCTATGCACATGCTTGCCACTTCCTATGTTGGCTACCTCCACCACATCACCCCCGCTGCTCATTCTCTGAACTAGGGATTATTTTGGAGGGGCAGGGTTTATATTGCAAGCAACATGAAAAATCATGCTAGGTCATATTTTCGGGGTAGATCATTAATTTTCAATTTTACTTTGTAAAAGTAAGTCTATCTTCGATTATATTGTAAATTTTACTGGCAGACTTTACTTAATGATGGTCATTGGCACCTGAGTTTCCATTGTTAAGTGATGCAGTTACAGTATAAGTTGTGACATCACTAATAATGAATTGTTTAAGAATAAAAGAATATAAATATGTACAAATAGTAAAGTTAGAATTTAGGGATAAATGAAGAAGGCATTTATGTATGCAAGTATAGAAATACTGAGGCATGTTTAAAAAAAGGAAAAGGGGGAAAGACGATATGGGTAAAAATTGTAATTGAGTAAAATGTATTTGAATTTGACTAATTGTATAAAATAAGAAACGACCAACAGTTGTCCAAAAAAGAAAGAAAGATGTGGGTGAAAGTGGGAGAGGAGAAAAAAAAACTCAATAAAACTTGTTTACATCTATAATTTGCCCATATTAATGTTCATGTGCTGATGACCTAACCATCTCATCCATTGTTATCCTCTTCTCCTTTTGCCTTGTGTTCTCATAATCCAGCAAATGAAGGAAATTTGATCTCCAGTTCCTCTGCCTTTACATTTGTACTTCTTAGTTCTCAGTTCACATACTGCTGAAGCCTAACTTGTACCATTTTGAATATAACCTTGCTAGTGTGTGAAATGAGTTCAATTATATGGTAGTTTTATACATCATAGTATTTATTGTATATATTATTATTTTATTTTATTTTTGATAGTGGTTCATTTTTCCATTCTATGTTAATTTTATTTCAGAAATCTGATATGTTAGCTCTATCTCTGTTTTAGAATGATTGTTATTTATTTGTTTGATGGTTTACAACTTTAAAGAAACATTCATATGTATGTTTTGAATATATGAATTTTCCCCCCTTCCTTGTTCCTCTCTGATTGCCTTTGTGTTTCAGGTTCATTCTTTTCTGAGAAGTGTCAGTTTCAACAACAGTGTTGGTGAAAAGATCTCCTTTGATAAAAATGGAGAATTCATTGGTGGATTTGATATTATCAACTGGATCACATTCCCAAACCAATCTTTTCTTAGGGTTAAAGTTGGAGTGATAGATCCCACAGCTCCAGCAGAGAAGTTCTTCAATAATTCTGTAGATTCTATCACCTGGCCAGTAGACTTAATCAGGTTAGTTTTTTTAATCTAGATTTCTCTGCCTTCATTTAAATATCTTTATTGATGAAAGTCTCACAGTGTCATCTCTGACTAACCTGAGAAAACCAATTTTAATTAACTAGCACAAAAATTGTCTCTGAAGAGTGATGATGGTTCATGAAGGCTATAGATACAATTATTGTAGAGATTTTTTTTAAAACTTTTCTAGCTATTACTATTTAATATTAGGAAATATACTTTCCTGGCTACCTGTTAATTACGGGCAATAGTTTTCATGGTTTTGAAGTAAAAGCTGCAAGCCAGCACACTAAATCTCTTCAGTTTGCAGACATCAAAATTCAGAAGTTGAGAAAACCAACATTAACTAACTAGGTTAGTTTTTTTCCTAACTAGCAGAGAAATTGTCTTTGGAGAGTGATGATCGCTAACAATGGCTATCAGTACAATTATTGTAGAAATTTAATTACCGGTAGTTATAATTTCAGAGTAATTACATCAAAAATTATGTCATCCTCCTATTTCATTTTTAATCTGGTGATTCCACAGAAACACTCCAGGCACTTCCTTTCATCTTTGCATCTTAATATATTCTTCTTCATTCGTTCATAGATATTGCCTGTATCTTTGTGTAACGATCCTTGTGAGACAGGATACAGCAAGGCGAAGAAAGAAGGAAAGTTGTTTTGTTGCTATGATTGCCATCTATGTCCAGAGAGGGAAATATCGAAGGAGAAGGGTAGGAAATTTTCAATTATACTGGGATTAAGCCAACACTATAATTTCCTATATCAATTCATCTGCATTCTTTTTCAGACACAGATGACTGCTCTCCGTGTCCAGAAGATCAATATCCAAATCCTAAGAAAAATATGTGCATTCCAAAGCGGATCACCTTTTTGTCCTATGAAGAACCCTTAGGGATTAGTCTGACTGTTCTTTCTCTTTGCTTTTCTTTAATAACAACTTTGGTAATAACAATCTTCATAAAACACAAGGAGACTCCCATCGTCAAAGCCAACAACCGGAATCTCACTTATACACTCCTAGTTTCCCTTCTCCTCTCTTTCCTTTGTGTCTTTCTATTTGTTGGGAAGCCCAATACGATTGTGTGTCTCTTTCGACAACCAGCTTTTGGCCTCATCTTTTCTGTGGCGGTTTCTTGTGTCTTGGCCAAAACCTTTGTTGTGGTTCTAGCATTCATGGCCACGAAACCTGGTTCCAAATTGAGGAAATGGGTTGGGGGAAGGATAGTCAGTTTCATTCTTCTATCCTGCTCCCTTATTCAAATATGTGTTTGTGCTGTGTGGTTGATAAAATCCCCACCATACCCAGATTTTGATGCACAGTCAATGTCTGAAGAAGTCATCCTGGAGTGCAATGAAGACTCGGTCATGTTCTACTGTGTTTTGGGCTTTATGGGTTTCCTTGCTCTGCTTAGCTTCTGTGCTGCTTTTCTAGCTAGGAATTTACCTGATAGTTTCAATGAAGCCAAATTCATCACCTTCAGCATGTTGGTCTTCTGCAGTGTTTGGCTGTGTTTTATTCCAACCTATCTAAGCACAAGAGGAAAATATACATTGGCTGTGGAGGTCTTCTCCATGATCTCCTCCAGTGCTGGATTATTGGTGTGCATCTTTTTTCCCAAGTGTTTTATCATTGTGATGAGACCTGAGCTTAATGATAAGCACCAGCTCATGAAGAGAAAGTTGTAAGAAATCTTTATGTTTGCCTTATATTCTTTATATGTACATGTTGGGGAACTTCCCCACTTCAACATTTAAGCTAGAGAACCATGAATAGAGACAGTGATGTTCTATGTTGCCCCATCCCCTGAGATTTGGATAGCTAGGAAAATTTTTTCTTCTTCTGGAAGGCAATTATAACTAGGGTCTATAAAAACATAAATTACGGAACAAATTAATTTATTAACATTATTGATTTATTGACATATTTTAGTATGTTATGGCGAGCTCTGGTTAAATGTATCAGTATTAGACTTAGATAGCTATTTCCCAGTGATGCTTTCTTCCACTCCTATCTCTGTTAGTTTAATTGGTACACAGTTTTGCTTTAACTATTCTCCAGTATTATCTCCTCCACTTCCTTCTGGGTTTTTTTTTAGCTGGTTCACAACTTAATTAGCTGTTTTCCAGTGATGCTTTCCTCCACTCCTAACCTTACTTTTTTAGCTGGTTCACAGTTTGGCTTTAACTGCTCTCCAACATTATCTCCTCCACTCCTCCTAAATCTATGGTTAAACTGGTTCACAACTCAATTAGTTGTTTTCCAGCAATGCTTTCCTCCACTCCTACCTCTACTTGTGACTGGTTCACAACTTTATTTCAGCTGATCTCCAGAATCATGCTTTCCTCCATTCCTAACTTTTATATTTTGGCTGGTTCACAGCTTTGCTTTAACTGTTCTCCAACATCATGCTTTCCTCCACTCCTACCTCTGGTTTTTTTTAACTGGTTCACAGCTTTGCTTTAACTGTTCTCCAGGATCATGCTTTCCTCCACTCCTAACTTCATTTGTTTAGCTAGTTCATATGATTTTATTTTAGCTATTATCCAGCTTTATGCTTTCCTCCACTCCTGCATCCATTGTTTGGCTATTTAGTTTTAACTAATTCACAACACATTACCTATATTATTTTTCAATATATTCTCCTCCATGTCTCCTACTAATTTAAAATAAAAATGTATTATAACAAATATCTTCTCACCTACTCTCTCCTAAGCTATAAATTCCCTTTAAATTTCTCCCATTTCATAATTATTTCTTATTTTTCTATAGCAAGCAACATTTTAAATCACTTTAAAATCAATTTTCTATAATTGTTAAGTCTATAGATCATTTTATTAATGTTCCAAAATTCATTCATTCTCTTCATACTTTTTGTAATTTTTGTATAGAAATCACATTTTCCCGCCTTCAAAATCACTTTCTTCTAATTTTTAAGTCTGTAAAATACTCATTAAAAATTCAAAATTTAGAGTAAACATTAAGACATTCAAAGATCAAATTTTTCTTCAATCATTTATACTCTTGTTTCCTAATCAAATTAATATTTATATGTTTATATAGTCAACTTCAATTAAGATAAGGGTAAAGAGAGAGACAGAATGATAAATAATAATAATAATAATAATAGTAATTATAATAATAATAAATAACAATAAGGAATAAAAAGGAGACAGAAAGAGAAAGAAAAAAGAAAAGAATAAAGATATAACAGAATTTTAAAAAAAAGAATTAAAAAAGATAAGACAGGGGAAAAAATAAAAGAAAAAGAAAAGAAAGAAAGAGAAAGAACAAAGAGGAGGAAGATACCTCCTAGCATTATTCAGACATCAAATACACAGAAAACGTTACTTCTGTTTTAGTCAAACTGTAATATTTTTCTTATCTTGCTACACAATACATTCCATTTTTTTCTTTCTCCAATCTGTCCAAAGATATTTCTTTTTAATTTCAATATAATCAAAGTTATAGATTCTATAAAATTAGTTCTTTTGTAATAACTATTCCATATATGGTATCATCATGTCTTCTTCTGTTGCCACGCCCTTTCCTTTTGTTACTGCACCCATTAATTCAATTTTCATTATTTCATTCAATTTCTTCTTTCTGGACATCAATAAGTTCTCCAGTAGACAGATTATATCTCTCCAAAGTCAAGCCTCCTAAGTTTTTTCTCAAAGCAATCCAGTTTGTGTAACAAGACATAAAGTTTATCCTTCAAACAACAAGCAATCCACAATTTGCACTTTCACTTCTCAGCTGGCAACCATTTTGTCCGTCTCCGTTTGTCTTTTCTCCTTGCTTTGAAAAGTTCCTATTTGCTTCCTCCTCTCTTTTTTCTCTCTTGAAAAGTAATCCATTCTCATTAGCAAAAAAGAAAATGCCAAATTTTGTGGTACAATGATTCCCAAACAATCAGTAAATTCTATAGTCCATCAAAGGGTCTTTTCCTTTTATTGTTTATTTTAAATCCTTTTGCCCCAATAGTTCTTAGCTGCTATTAAGGCTAGGGCACACTTGTTAACATCCATCATTTAAAGGCTGTTCCCACCTGGGTTTAAATCCACTCACCCGGTTTTCAAACACCTTGCTCTGTTCTCTGTTTCTCCTCCTGCACATTGCTTGTCCCAGTTGCTGCAGTCTCAAGGCAGCCACCATGACTGCTGCTCCCACTACTGCCAGCACA
Organism: Ptyas mucosa; assembly: GCA_012654045.1. Classification (NCBI taxonomy): domain Eukaryota; kingdom Metazoa; phylum Chordata; class Lepidosauria; order Squamata; family Colubridae; genus Ptyas; species Ptyas mucosa. Next base: position 4,681 of record WNWU01007745.1, on the reverse strand, counting down.
GAGGGCAATCCTCCAGCCCTGAGGAACCTGCCTATTCCTCTCGGCCATCCGAGGGGTCTCTCTTTAACCCCCTGTCCCTCCAGGTCAGGGTAGGTCCACAGACCTGCTGGCAGCAGCTTGACAGATGGGGTTTTCGCAGGGCTCCTAGGAAGTGTTAACCAAGAAAACTGAACTTTGAGGAAGGAAAAGATAACTACAAAGAAGAAATTACTGACACAAAGAAGGGGACAGTGTTTATTGAATATTTTGGAGAGAAGGCTGATGCAAGATTGCAACAGACAGACATGAGGGGATAATAAGTGATAAGAAGGAAAGTGATTATAGATATTGATGTAAATGAAATGGTCAGAATGAATTGAATTAAGGTATAGAGATATAACTGAGTAAGTGAATTGATTGAAGAATAATATTATTGTATTGTAAAGAAATATATTCAGTTAAATAAGAGTGATAATAGAAATTTAGAAAATTGTACAGTTATAAATATTTTGATTAGGGTTATAAAGTGATAAGAATATCATAAAATATAATATATAAGGGTGAGAGAGAAAACAGGAAAATATTGCTGTTAAAGTATAGTAGAGGTAATCCTCAGCTTGAACTTAAATCCTAATACTGGTATATTGATATATGTTAAATTGAAAGAATATTGTACAGGTGATAAAAGTGTCAAGCACAGCAACAATAACGAAAACAGGGAAAAAGGCAGCCACAAACATTACACCAACAGGTTCTCCTACTAGTCAAAGATCGATAGTGACTCTGTTAGGAAAAGAAAAAAACAGAACAGACAATGAGTACACAAAGTATGCAGATAGCATTACAATTAATACAGGAAACAATGATGAAGACCCAGGAGGCCATAGCAGATAACCATGAGGAGATGAGAGTACAGCATAAAGAAATTAAAGATGAAATTGGGGAAATGAAAAGTGAGATAAAAAATATGAATGATAGGGAATATATAACAAACAATGGTAGAAAATGAATAGAGAACCCAAAAAGTGGAAACAAAAATTGATCAGATTGATAACTAAATGGAAATGTGGGAACAGAAATCGATGCAAATAAATAGAGAATTGGCCAAATTGATCATGTTTCTGGAAATGGAGAAATCTTCTTATTTCCTTAGATTTGAAAATATTTTTGAAGAGAAAGAAGATGATTTAGGAAAGAAAATGGCAGAAATTGTGGCAGAGATATTAGGAAAAGATAAACAGGAAATGAGATATTGATGAAACCTATCGAGTATACACAAACTACTCATGAAGACATAGGTTGGTGAGGGAGATACACATTAAATTCACGAAATGGTCAATAAGAGATAAAGTATATAAAAGGAGAAGAGACATAGGCAAAGAAATCATAGTATTGAAACAGGTATCAAGAAGTATAAAAGATCAAAGACACCAATATCAATTTTTAACAAGGCAATTAATTAAATATAAAGTACTGTATCAATGGCTGATACCTGAGGGTTTACTTGCTACATAGCAAGAAAAAAAAAGGATTGATTCACGGGAGAAGGCAAAAGAATTTTATGAACACCACTTTGTGCAGGGGGATGATCAAGGGAGTAGGGAAGAATTAGAGACTAGAAGTCAGGAGGAAGAGAAATTGGAAGAACTAGAAATAGAGAAAGACTTACAAAAGAAACAAGAAAAAGAAAGGGTAGGAAGAGAAGGAGCAAAAGGAAGGGTACTAAGAGAGACTAGAAACACAAAAAGACAGATCAACTAGAAGATGGGAGAAAAAATTAAGCTTTTCTCAGTAAATATTAATGGATTAAATATCCCAAAGAAAAGGACACTAATATTTAATAAATTAAGGAAATTGGAAACTGAAGTGATATGCCTCCAAGAGGTTCATATACAAAAAGAATATAACAAATTATTAGAAAATAGAAAATTAGGAACATTATACACAACTTAACAGATAAAAAGAAAGGGGGCATTGCCATATATGTAAAGGAAAAAATCAAATCAAATCTAAGATATGCAGACGATGAAGGTAGAATTTTGATGGTGGAATTGGAGATAGAACAGAAACAAATGCTACTTACAGTAATTTATGCACCAAATAAAACTCAACAAGAATTCTTTACAAATGTACACAAGAAATTAGTAGACATGGACTATGAAAGGATTTATATGATTGGGGACTTTAATTCGGTGGTGGAAGTTGAGAGAGACTATAAAAGTATTAAAAAAAGAAAAAAGTGTGCTACCAAGAGCCTTTTTTGATATAGCATCTGAGTTCAATCTGTGAGATGTATGGAGAGAGACGCATAGAACACATAAACAATATACATTTTTTTCATACCCACATCAATCATGGTCCAGGATCGATATGGCCTGGACAACAGCAGAAATTCAAAATGAAATAGAAGAAATTGAAATAGGAGTAAATGATTGGGCCGATCACAATCCAATTATATTAAAATGGAAAACCCAAAAACAAAATAAATGATGGACAATGAATCAGAATTTGTGTAAAGAAAAAAAATATAGATAGATGTTAGAGAGGGAGTTGAAAATATTTTTTCAAATAAATGAAAAAGAAGATACTTTGATACAAAACTTGTGGGATACCACAAAAGCCTATATATATGGGGATTGACCATTGCATATAATTCTAAAAAAAATAAAGAAAAGAGAGTGCAACTAGAAAATTAGCAGGAAGAATTAAAAAAAAATTGAATATAAGTACAAAAGGATCCACAAAATAAAAAGATAAAGGAAAAATGGAACATTACGAAACATAATAAATATAAATCACATAAATATTTTCAAACACATTTGATCAGGAATGCATTGCTACAGATTTGGAAAAAAATAAAACAAAAACACTATATTAGCATTCCAATGTGGTTATCACGAACAGGAGCATTGATATATCCAAATTTATTGGAGAAAAATAAGATAATATGTTTATTATCTTATTAATACTAATTAAATAACTAAATAAATAAATATAAGGAATTGGTAAATGATCAAGGAGATTTGAAAATGAAACAAGAATTGGAACAAGAAATTGGTAGAGTGATGGATTGGTGCACATTTGTACAAATGCAATCTAAATTTCCAAGAGATAAAAAGATATATGAAATACAAAAGGAGCCACAAGATTTAGATAAAATTATTTGTGGAACAGAGATATAATTAATTAGTAATATATACCAATATCTACTGAGGTATAAAATGGAAGAAGAGGTAGTTAAAGATACTGTCAGCTTTCGATGCCAGAGTGAATGTAGCTTGGAGTGCTGACAGATACCATGATTAGATGAGCCAAAAACTTTGGCTACAATATAGAATTGGAAATGTGAAAAGTTATGGGAAATAAATATTAAATTGACTCTTTCAACGGCATTCAAGGAAAACCAGTTAAAAATGTTCTACAGATGGCATTTCACACCAGTACGACTTGCTAAAATGTCTTTGGATAATTCTCCAAATTGTTGGAAATGTAAAAAAGTCTCTGGAACATATTATCATCTCTGGTGGCCATGTCCCAATGCGAAAAAATATTGGATTAGAAGTTGAAGTTTTAGAAGTTGGATAGAAGAGATAATTGGCTATAATGTGGATTGGAAACCAGAAACGTTTTTACTGGGGATATTGAACAGAACATACAGTAAAGAAATTAGTAAAGAAATTAGATATTTGATTCTGCATATAATTACAGTGGCAAGGATAGTCTACGCACAGTCCTGGAAAAGTGAAAAGATCCCAATAGAGGAAGAAATAATTAAGAAAATCCTGGACTGTGCGGAGATGGATAAATTAACGAAAGAAATAAAAGAAAAGGAAGATACAGAATAATACCAAGTATGGACTAAGTGGTATGATTGGTTTGAGTTTAGGGAAAGTAAATATGAATAAATGATGGAAAGAAGAAGGTGACAATGTGCAAAATATTTTAAATGAAAATTAAAAATAGAGGGATAATAAAGAAAATGATAATAAAGGATGTGAAAAACGGAGAATGTATATAGTAGAAAGTAAGAGGCATGAAACTGATGTGTAAAAAGAAACACATATCATGTGTTTGTGTTTTGTATGTTGTGTTGTGTTGTGTTGCTGTGGTAAAACCGATAAAAAAACAGAAAGTGTAAAAAGAAGTGCAGTTAAATAGAAATGAGAATTTGTTTAAACAAGGAAGGTCTATGATTTTTTTTTTCTGAAGCAATCAGACAGGGAATTCCCCAATGCATACCATTTGTAGCGGTCACCTACAAAACATGGGATAAATTAAAAAGCTGCTCATATGTCTTACTCCGAATAACAAAGATCAAAGAAATCTCTGGCACAAAAAATAATTCTAGTAAATTCAAATAAATTCCCTCAGAAGTCCAATGCATGCTAGTATCCAATTTGCATAATTGTCTCCTTTTAAGAGATTCAATCAAGTATGATGACTGTGTAGAACAGCATGTTTCATGGTCGTAAGTCTGTTTGAGTAGATAAGAGCTTTGAATAACTGTGTAGCACCAGAGGTTCAATGGTCATAAGTCATTTTGAATAGATAGTTTTGCAACCCTTGAATGAGAGGCACACAGTGATTCTAAGTGTCAGTTGATGGGATGTCTCAGTGAACAATTGTTTCTCTCCCCTCATCCTCATCCTCACCCTCCCTTCCCCACACCTGCAAACTTTCTTTCTGGCTTTGAAGAAGACAG
>WNWU01007700.1:0-10132 GCA_012654045.1 Ptyas mucosa | reverse complement strand
TACTCTCGCCTTCTCTCTCTCTCTCTCCGCTTTCTCTCTTTTTCTTTCTCTCTCTTACTGTCTCTTTCTTTTTCTCCCTTTCTTTCCCTTTCTGTCTTTTCTTTCTCTTTTTTGCTCTCTCTTTCTCTCTTACTTTCTCTTACTCTCGCCTTCTCTCTCTCTCTCTCCACTTTCTCTCTTTTTCTTTTTCTTTCTTTCTCTCTTTCTCTCTCCTCTCCCTCTCTCCTGTCTGTTTTTCTTTCTCTCTCTCTCTTTCTCTCTTTCTTTCTCTCCCTTTCTTTCTTTTTCTCTTTTTCTCTTTCTCTCTCACTCTCTCTCCTCTCTCTCTCTCTCTGTCTCTCTCTCTCTCTCATACACACACACACACACATACACACATACACACATACCAATATTAGAAAGGAATTTGAGGTCATTTGGGGAAGAGTCAATTAAGCCATTCAGCTGGACTCTTGTGAGCAGTTTGTTCCTTCCTTTATTAGATTTAGGAGCCATCTGACTCCCTCAAGACTCCTGCTCCTTAGGATACAAGCAATTAAAAAGACACGTCCCTGGAAGAGGCCAATAAACACACATAGCCCCAGAACCAACAAGACATTAGCCAATATCCACCTTAACTCCGGGTCAGTCTGCAGATTTGCATCTGGGAAATGTAGCAGTCCAAATGTGGCTCTGGGACTGAGAAGCCCTGATTCAACCATAAACCATCCAAGCGTTTTTAGAAGACTTTGGAGGCCATTCCTCTCGGGACAATGAGCGGAGGGGACCTCAGCGTGCCATCAAAATCATGGCAACAACAGCAAAAAGAAAGTTCCACACTTTTAAAAAAAGGAACAAAGCTTCGTTCACCTCTCCATAGCCACCACCCTGGCTTTTTTGACGACACAATACGGGCACCCCTGGTTGCGAAGGAACCTTCACCATCCTCAAACAAGGTCCAAATCTGCAATTGGATCTAGAGGGACCTGATAGCAGTCTTCCAGTATTTGAGGGGCTGCCACAAAGAAGAGGGAGTCAAGCTATTCTCCAAAGCACCTGAAGGCAGGACAAGAAGCAATGGGTGGAAGCTAATCAAGGAGAGAAGCAACCTAGAACTAAAGGAGAAATTTCCTGACATTTAGAACAATTAATCAGTGGAACAACTTGCCTCCAGAAGTTGTGAATGCTCCAACACTGGAAGTTTTAAAGAAGAGATTGGACAGCCATTTCTCCTGAATGGTATAGGGTCTCCTGCTTGAGGAGCGGGCTAGTCTAGAAGGTCCTTTCCAGCTCTATTCTGATTGAAATTGGAATACAATCCCAATCATCCCTGGCCACTGGTTTAGGGACAAGAAATGATGGCACTTCCAAGAAGTCATCTTAGGCTCTGTTTCGTGGGTCTTGTCAGCCCTCACCCAGTGCCAAAGGAAAGAGGACACAATCAATGACAAAAATGGACCCTCAATAAAGTTTGGGGACTCTGCAGATCAGGTATGGTCCTACTATAAGTCTCAGTGCACGATTCTCAGAATAGTACCAGTTGTTTTTCCCGGGGAATATATCCCTTTTAGTCTAATGCTGGGCCGGGTCTGTTTCCTGCATCTGGGAGGCTCTTGACTCCCTGTGAACGAAATAGGACAGCTCTCCATTTTTTAGCTTGCTTGGAAAGAAAACTAAGATCATGGCATCCGGCCCTCTCAATTCCTGGCAAATAGATGGGGAAGAAATGGAGGTAGTGACAGATTTTATTTTCCTGGGCTCCAAGATCACCGCACATGGGGACTGCAGCCAAGAAATTAAAAGAGGCTTGCTCCTGGGGAGGAAAGCTATGGCAAATCTTTACAGCATACTATAAAGCAGAGACATCACCCTGCCAACAAAAGTGCATATACGGTGTTCCCAGTTGCAATGTATGGCTGTGAAAGTTGGACCATAAGGAAGTGCGAGCGCCAAAGAATCGAGGCCTTTGAACTCTGGTGCTGGAGAAGACTCCTGCGAGTCCCTTGGACTGCAAGGCGATCCAACCGGTCAGTCCTAGAGGAGATCAACCCTGATTGCTCTTTAGAAGGCCAGATCCTGAAGAGGAAACTCAAATACTTTGGCCGCTAATGAGAAGGAGGGACTCACTGGAGAAGAGCCTAATGCTGGGAACGATGGAGGGCAAAAGAAGAAGGGGACGGTAGAGAATGAGGTGGCTGGATGGAGTCACTGAAGCAGTCAGCGGGAGCTTAAATGGACTCCGGGGGATGGTAGAGGACAGGAAGGCCTGGAGGAACGTTGTCCATGGGGTCGCGATGGGTCGGACACGACTTTGCAACTAACAACAATAATTGTGAAATCCAGCATGATCACCTGAGCTTTGCAAGGTCAGCTGACCAGCAACCAGAAGTGGGTTTCAGCAGGTTCTGACTAGTTCTGGAGAACCGGTAGTGGAAACTTTGAGTAGTTCGGAGAACCAGTAGTAAAAATTCTGACTGACCCTGCCCCCATCTATTCTAGATAGATAGATAGATAGATAGATGGACAGACAGACAGATATCCACTACATCTATCACTATCTCTAGTGCTAAGTGACAGCAATATTGGGAAGAAGGAATAGGAGAAGTTGGAGAACTACCAAGGCCCATAGGAGGAACTGGATAGGATGTGGAAATATAGGCCAAAATGACCTCTGTGGTCAGGCTGCGGCCTAGCACTGGGCCACGGCCTGTTCGGAACTGGGCCGCACAAGCAACAGGTGAGCGTGTGTGTGCAGCACCATTTTAACACGAGCAGTGTGAACTACAACTTGCGCACGATGCGCCATCTGTGCGAGCTCGAGTGCCTGCCGTTTGTGCAAATGGAGCTGCCTGTGCAAGCACATGTGCCTGCTGTTCATTCACATGGAACCATTTCCTCTTCTCCTTCCACCGGTCTGCAAAACTGGAAAGCTTAGCGAACACTGCCAGTGGTGGTAGGAGCATTCAGTGCTGTGACTCCTAACCTGGGAGAGTGGATCCAATAAATCCCAGGATCGACATCAGAGCTCTCTGTCCAGAAAAGTGCATGGCTAGGATGAGCTCAGATACTGCACAGAGGCCTCTGGTGGAGGACCCCAGATTGAGGAAAATACAAACCACCTATACGTGTGAGAAGGGATCGGAAAAATTCAGGAGGATCTTCAGCCAACATAACGTATGTGCACACTTCAAACCCAAGAATACACTAAGGCAGAAGCTTGTCGACTCCAAGGATAAAAACTGAAGGATAGAACCCAAGACAGAAACTGAGCAACGTGGTATATGCAGTACAATGCAGTGAGCCATGTGCAGATCTGTACATTGGGGAAACAAAACAACCATTTCATAAACACATGGCGCAACATAGGAGAACAAACCCATCAGGACAGGATTTAGCAGTCCACCTGCATTTAAAAGACACAGGCCACTGTTTTGAAGTCAACAAAGTCCATGAGGGGTCAAAGAGGCCATCTATATCAAAATTGAACAACCCACTCTCAAGGGAGGGGGCAGGATACGACTTACCGTATTTTTCGGAGTATAAGGCGCATCGGAGTATAAGACGCACCTTAGTTTTTGGGGAGGAAAATAAGAAAAAAGCCGATTGGCGGGTGGGTCGGCCACCTGGAACAGCTGTTTCAGAGGTGAATTTTAGCAACAGGTTCGTTGGTTGTGAGCTCTGTGCCTTGCTTTTTTTTCTGCCTCTGAAACTTCTGAAACTGCATTTCAGGAAAAACTTTTTTTCTGCCTCTGAAAGCCTCCGAAACAGAGCTTCAGAAAAAAAGGCTTTTTTTTCCTGAAGCTTCTTTCAGAGGCTTTTATTCTGAAGGACTATCTGTACTCTGTTTAATCTCCTTTCTTTGGTATTGGTATACAGATTAACCTCTTCTGATTTGTTGTGTCATTCTCCAGATTTGTTAACATAGTTTGATTAGAACCCTTACCGATTCTTCTTCTGTTGCTTGCCATATTATTTTAGATAAAAGCCTTTCAGAGGCTTTTTATCTGAAGTTTCTTTCAGAGGCTTCTCTCAGTCTCTGAAATCTCCGTTTGCGAGGCTGGGCAGGGCTACATAAGACGCACCCAGATTTTCACCCACTTTTTTGGAGGAAAAAGGTGCGCTTTATCCTCTGAAAAATATGGTAATCTATCTCTAGTCTACAACACAGTCCTTTCAAGCAGTTTCAAGAAGGCTCCACACTTCAAAGAAAAACTAGAAAGTCCAGTTGCCTCTTGAAAAAAAAAACCTTTGGGACATCTAGAATGCTTGATAATCCTAGTAAAATCCCGATCCCGGGTATCTTGCCAAGAAGACCATATGCATCCTGGCCGCACAGTGATTAGTCTAAAGTCCACTTAACAATTCAAAAGCAAACAATTTGGCAAGACACAGAGCGAGTCTAATACAATATCCTGTCTGTGGTAGCAACCAAACTCAAAAAGTTACAGCCTGGAGGTCGGTGAAAACAGTTCCTGTGGGGGAAAAAAAAAAGAAAGCCTTTTCTTTTTGCTCTTTACAAATTCATATTCGGTGGCTCACTTCTCTTCGAACAGAGAATCCATTTTATTTATTTAATTTATACTCTGTCTGTAAATTTATATGCTGTCCATCTTGACTCCAGGCCAGGAGTTGGCAACCCGCGGCTCTGGGGCCGAATGTGGCTCTTTCATCCCTCTGCTGTGGCTCCCTGTTGCTGGTTGGCTCTACAGTTGATAGGGCTTTCAGTTAGGACAGGTAGAGGAAAAAGGATGCCGTGCTAGGAGGAGACTCTATGGTGGGGGAAGTGGACTTCCAGTTGGTAGAGAAAAAAGGACGTCGCGCTAGAAGGAGACTCTATGGTGGGGGAAGTGGACTTCCGGTCAGCTCCAGAATTGAACGGGGGGCTTCCGGTTAGGATCTTTGTGGCTCTTTGAGGGTTTAAGGTTGCCGACCCCTGGTCTAGGCTGCTGGCAACCTAGTACGTAAAAACGGTCATATAAAACGTGTAAGTATTAATAGACATTCAAATTAAAACGAACAAAGATCGCTAAGGAAGGAATCGAGGTACAAACAGGGTGAAGGTAGAATTCAAGCAGTCCTCGACTTACGGCCGCAATGGAGCTCAACATTTTTGTTGCTAAGCGAGACAGTTGTTAAGTGATTTTTTTTGGCCCCATTTTCTGATTTTTCTTGCCATAGTTGCTAAGTGTATCACTGTAGTTGTTAAGTTAGTAACACGTTAAATGAATCTGGCTTCCCCATTGGACTTTGCTGGGACAATAGATTGACAAACCTGATCACATGACCCCAGGACAGTCTGTAACCGTCATAAATATGAGTCAGTTGCCAAGCTGACTTTTCCTCCTCTTGCTTAAGCCTTCCGCCTTTCTTCCTCAAGCAGTTTCCCCGTAGTTTCGGGATGCAAAGGCTCCCCCTTTAGACAGTACAGCCAAAGTTGTGGCTGATAGGCATGGTGGTCCAGCCCCACTGGAAAGAAAATGGCTGGCGATTCCTATCACTTTTCTGAGAGTAGCTCCATTTCCCTATCGTTAATCTACCAGTCTTGTGGAATTATTCCAGCCAAGGATTTTTGGTCTCCACTCATAAATTTAATGAATCTGGTCTCATTTTTCTCCATCGTTGGAGCCACGATAGGTAGCTGTTCTGCTCCAGCTACGGACCCCAAAGCACGCAGCACAGACAAAGTCTGTACAAATCTTACTTTACTAAATTAAATCAGTCTTTTTTCAAATAAAGGTTGCTAATGAACTTCCTTAACAGCCTACAAGAATCCAAAGAATAAATAATCGTAATCTTACTATGGTTGGCAGAAAGCCCAGAAGCAATTTGCAGGAACCTGATAAGAGCACTAAGATCAGGACGCGAAGGAGAGTGAACGAAGTTGTTCCCTGCAAATTGCCTCAGTCGGCGTTCTTCCTTAAATAGGCTAAGGGAGTGGCCAATTATCCCCAAGCCTTACTCTTGAGGAGGCCTCCTCCTGAGAAGCCACTCCTGCCTTTTGGCAGCTCTGCGCGCCCGTGCATCAAGAAGGGGCTCCTCCTCTTCTTCCTCTTCACCTATGGGAGCTTCTGGAGGTTCTGAGGGCCCTGGCTGAATCCCTGCCTCTGGCACCACATCTTCTACAGCCTCCTCACTGTCTGACTCGAGTGCCAGCTGCACAGGCTGCTGACGCAGCACCACACCAGCCTCCTCACTTCGGAATCAGCTACTAGCTGCACAGGCCACTGAAGGGCCACAACAGGTAAGGCTATATTTGAGGAACAAGGACAAGCTGTCCAAAATATTTTCTGATGTACCTTCCTGCAACTAAATCAGAGGGCCATTATTTGGGGGGGGGGGGCGAGCTGCCTTCTTTCAATAGACAACTGTGGCTGTGGTATACAACAGGATCGCCTACCCATTGCAAAACAGCTCGAACCGTGGGTTGGGGGGGAAAAAGTCCATCTGGTTCCGTTCCAAGCGGGGAGAAGGATGCTGGAAACATGGAGGCTGATTGGAAAGATGATTTAATGGAGCAAGAACCATCAAGCACATGGTCCCGGCGCAGCTGAACACATGGAGTTGAGAAAGAGGGTTATTTATACCTTCTCTTGGGCCTTGCCCTTGAGCTTCCTGTTCCTGTGGCAATGGCATATGTTTTATTGCAGTGATGGCTAACCTTTTTGCCATTGCGTGCCAAAAGTGGGGGGACCATGGTGGGGGTCACATGCACGCGTGCCCATATCCATAATTCTATGCGCCTTGCCCCCCCATGCTCCCCCGCTTTTGGCACGTGATGGCACAGTGGGCCCTGTAGGACCATTTTTTGCTCTCCCCCGGCTCCAGAGCCTTTCTAGGAGCCTGGGGAGGGCAAAAACAGCCTTCCTCCCTCCACGAGGCCCTCCGGAGGCCGGAAACTGTGTTTCCTGACTTCTGGTGGGCCCACCAGAAAATCTGGCTGGCGCATGCATGCATGCCGGAGCTGAGCTCGCGTGCCCACCAATATGGCTCCACGTGCCACCATAGGTTCGCCATCACGGTTCTATTGGCTGTGGTCAGGGTCACAGCTAACTTTGTAGGTTGTCTGAGAAGCTTGGTTGAAGCCTGGAGGGTGATGCAATGTCCCCAGGTGATCGTGCATTGGGGTGAGCTCTGCGCCTAGATGGGTTAATCCTATTATGTCCTGGAGGGTCATGTCTTAATCCCATCACCCTGGAGCTGAAGATCTTTTGTCTTGCAGTTAGGTTGGCCCAGTCTTTCTTAATAGGCACCAAATATCTGCTGGAGGCAGGGAGCTGCTTTCTGTCTTTAAACATGTTTCTTCTTTTATCCTCCAGGGAAATATAACATTTTGCCTTTTTAATATATCTCAAACTATTTCATTCTTCTAGGAGAAGGGAGGGTGCTAACTTTCTACACATATTTATCTGCAGCAGCATTAGAATGAAGCACTCCACATCCCCATAAGCTGCTCAATTCCCTGGCCCCGGTAACCTTGTCTGAATTGGAAGCCGGCTGGCTGAAAAAGAAAAAGCCCAGCTCTCTTCAACCGAAGCGCCAGCCACACAAAACGGGCAGCGGAAAAAGCGAAGGCGCGCGAGAGATGAGCAACGGGCAGGTTAGAAAGAGCAACGCGGGCACAGCGCTTAGCAAAGCTGCGAGAAAACATGCCGTTGTCGGAGTCGCAATCTATTTTAAGACACGGAGCCGTGTTGTTGTGTGGCCGGAGGGAACCCAGAGCGACTGATGAGCGCAGGGGACAGAAGCCGGCTCAGGAAAAGGCGTGAAAATGATAACGGCCCCTCTGCAACTGCGTTGTTTTGAGCTGGGTTTGGCTCGGAGTTTGTCACTGAGCGGGCCAAGGATCAGGCACTCAGGAGCTGACATGTGACGGCATATCCTCAAATCCATCTAGCACCGTAATAAAGTTTGCAGATGACACAATGGTGCTGGGTCTCATAACTGGAGGGGACGGATCAGCATACAGGGAAGAAATCCAGAAGGTATCCATATGGTGTTCAAAAAACAACTTACATCTAAATACTAGCAAGACAAAGGAGACGGTGCTAGATTTCCGGAAGCACAGAGAGGAAGCTGCCCCACTCAGTGGTGAAATCCGAATTTTTAAACTATCGGTTCTGTGGGTGTGGCTTGGTGGGTGTGGGAGGGGAAGGATACTGCAAAATCTCCATTTCCTTCCCGCTCCAGGGGAAGGATATTGCAAAATCTCCATTCCAACCCCACTCCAGGGGAAGGATATTGCAAAACCTTCATTCCCACCTCACTCTGGGGCCAGCCAGAGGTGGTATTTGCCGGTTCTCCGAACTACTCAAAATTTCTGCTACCGGTTCTTCAGAACCTGTCCGAACCTGCTGGATTTCACCCCTGGCCCCACTCGAGGGGGGCTGTGTGGTTTCCTCTTTTAAATTCTCGGGAGTGGTCATTGGTCAAGATCTCACCTGGGAAAACAACACGTCCCTGGTGATTGGCAAGGCCCAACGGAGACTTCATTTCCTTAGAGTCCTGCGAAAAAAATCAGGTGGAACAACGGCCGATGATTTCTTTCTATCCGTCCACGATAGAATGTGTCCTCATATACCGTATAACAGTATGGCATGCTGCAGTGGTGAAATCCATTTTTTTTTACTACCGGTTCTCTGGGCGTGGCTTGGTGGGCGTGGCTTGGTGGGCGTGGCGGGGGAAGGATACTGCAAAATCCCCATTCCCTCCCCACTCTGGGGCCAGCCAAAGGTGGTATTTGCGGGTTCTCCGAACTGCTCAAAATTTCCGCTACCGGTTCTCCAGAACCTGTCAGAACCTGCTGGATTTCACCCTTGATATGCTGGTCTAACAGCTGCGGACAGGAAGGCACTACAGAGAGTGATCAGTTCGACACAAGAAACCATTAGTTGCCCTCTAACACCACTAGATGACATCACCAGGTTTCAGCAGAGTAAGGAAGATACTTAGGGATGATTCACACCAGTGGTGGGTTGCCCTTGGTTCGGACCGGTTCTATAGAACCGGTAGTAAAACCGGCGGGAGACTCCACCTACTAACCCTGACATCATCAGAAGCGATCTGCGCAGGCGCTGAAGCAAAGCGCGTGCAAGAGCGATCCCGTTGTGAACCGGTAGTAAAGGTAAGTAGAACCCCTGATTCACACCCTGGCCGTTGTCAACCATGACTTTTGCCCTGGTTGTTCAGCAAATCGCTGCAGTCGTTAAGTGAATCACATGGTCGTTAAGCAAATCCACCTTTTCTTTGTGTATGGGAAGGTCACCATTACTGATTCTGTAACCCCAGGATGCTGCAGCCATTGTAAACACATGGCTGGTTGCCAAGCGCCCAGATTTGGATCATGTGACCATGGAGATGCTGCAACGGTTGTAAATGCGAGGACAGGGCATAGGTCACTTTTTTCAGTGCTGTTGTTACTTTGAACAGTCACTAAACGAATGGTGGTGAGGAGTCCTTGTAATGATCAGCTAGCGTTCCATTCCTGTTTTGAGAGACGACGTGTCAGATAGGTGTTAAGAATCTCAAAGGTGCTTTTTCAAGAGGCAACTACACTTTTTGGTTTTTTTTTCTTCGAAGACGTTTCGCTTCTCCTCCAAGAAGCTTCTCCAGCTCTGCCTGGATGGCTGGGAACAGAAGGATTTATACTCCTTGCAGACGGCTGGTCATTTGCGTCCTTTTTAGAGAGTCGTTGAGGCCACCTGGAGGTTTCTCTGTGTCCTCAGGGTCACCCGAGTGGCGCAGATGGGTGTGGAGCCTTCTTGGAACTGTGTGAAAGGACTGTGTTGTAGATAGACGGAAAGTTTCATGCTACTAGACCTCATTTTGCATCCCCAGGGGATTGTATCAATGTGGAGAATGGGATGATTCAGCAAGACATGTAGGTATTTGGTGAACATGCAATCAAGGAGTAGCCTCTAAGAGGTGCTCCAGAGGAGGCTGGCATTCTCAACATGCCTCTTCAGAGTTGAACTCATGGCCCTCCATGGGGTTTTCTTGGCAGCAATGCAGACTAGAGTTGGACTTGTTTTATTTTTCTGGCATATTTCATAGTGGCCTCCTATCCAATTAGAGGAGTAGTAGTAGTAGTTTCTTCTTCTTCTTCTTCTTCTTCTTCTTCTTCTTCTTCTTCTTCTTCTTCTTCTTCTTCTTCTTC
>WNWU01007699.1:1151-11267 GCA_012654045.1 Ptyas mucosa | reverse complement strand
AAGGGGGGGAAAGGAAGGGGGGTAGAGACTGACCAAAAGGGGGTGGGATAATCCACACCATCTTCCAGCTCCTCCCGGCTCCCCCAGATCTTCTTCCCCCCCTTAACTCCCCAATCTTCAATAAAGCCACCAACCAGCGAGCTCCAAATCGATGATTTGCACTCTCTCCTCCACAGCAGGTTAGGACTGTTTGTACAAGTTCGAGAAAATTCAGGCATGGCCGTGCTAGCCTCCCTCGGCGGCGCCCCAGCTGGCGCCCCAGCGGGCACCATTTCACTCGTTGCCACCACAGCCCTACGTCGCCGTCGCTGCTGGTAGCCCCGAGCTTCCCTTCGGGGGGGGGATGTTCCACCATCTCCATCATACCCCCCCCGTTCCGGCCGTTGCTGGGGGATGTCGAGGCGAAAGAAAAAAACGCCGCCCCAACCACGTCACCACTGCTGCTGGTCACCAACGTTTTTCGGGGGGGGCAGCGACGCTCCAACATACTGTCTCCCTCGCCATCGCCACCACCCTCCCCACCCTGTTTGGGCTGTCACAAGGGGACCGCTGGAGAAACGCCGGGGAAACACCGAAGCAGGAAGCATCGCCCGGCCTATCCAAGCCTCCCGTCAGCGTCGCCACAATCCCGCGACGCTCTTCAGCTCCAAACGACCACAAAGATGACCCAGGACAGCCGGAAAGATCACAACAGGCTGTCCTCCGTATTCTCTTGCTGGGCTGAGGGCTCACAAAAGAAAACTCGGCCCTCGAGGAATCCAAAACGGCCCTACATTGCCCCAGGCATCAGGAGCCTCAGTCACAAACCGCCATCTTTGGGCATGCGCAATTGAATTACAAATTACATATTCCCCAATTTCCATCTTCTTCTTCTTAATTATATATTTCCCAAATTCAAAGTTAGAGTCCAAGACCAAATCCTATTTAAAAAAATCCTTTACAGGGCTTTTTTATTTTAAGCTTTCCTTTGTTCTTCCTTCACAGTTCACCATTTTTAAAGTTATTTCCAATCTTCTTATGCAACTGTTTTCTTTCGGGTTTCTTCTTTTAATACTTTAATTATCTCACTCTACTTTCCAATTCAAATAACAAGCTCCATTCTGGGCTTTGGTTTTTTAGCTTCCGCTTCATTCGTCTCCCTCCATTAACCATCCCCAGCACCAATTAGCTGCTATTTCTTGGCTGGGGTCTCTTTTTATAGTTTTTAAAATTTTTCTTTATTACCTGTGAGTTGGCAATCACTCACCTGCTATCAGTACTCCGTCCAAATAACTTCTCCTGCACAAAACTTATTCTGGTTGCCCCAGCTTTGTGATGGCTGCAATGGCCGCCGCCTCCACCGCCAGATCGAAGAGTTTCCTCCAACCTCAGAGGAACTTGCCTGTTCCTCTTGGTCTTCCGAGGTGCCTCTCCTTCTTCTTCTTCTTCTACCTACAGGACGGATCTGGTCCGAAGACCCCCCAACAGCAGTTTGCCAGCCTGGATTTTTGCAAGGCTCATCAGAGCCCACTATTTCCAGACCATCTCGCCGCGACGCTTCCAGTCGAATCCAAGCAACTGAATTTTGATCATGTGACCATGGGGCTGCTACACAGATTGCAAGCGTGAGGAATGGTCATAAATCTTTTTTTTTCAGAACCGTTGTAACTTTGAGTGCTCACTAAATGAGTGGCTAAATCAAGGACTACCTGTATTTCAGACTAGACAAATGAGAACTTCCCCTATATCTTCATTCATGGCTTCCCATTCCTCTTTGCAAGCAGTTCCTGTGGAGTTTTCGATTACCAGGAGAAGCCCAGAAAATTGATTGTATGATGGAAAGGAAAAGGCGCTCAGAGGTACTGTCTGTGCAACCCAGGGGTTTTTCAGTCTACAGGTACAGCATTTCTTGAGAAAGAGAATGGGGACTTCTTTAGTTGTGAACCACAGACTTTCTCTGCGTTAATGAAGAATGCAGGCAGTATTTGAATCAGATTCTGAATATTGAGTACCAGGACATTCCTGCCATTTATTTCCCCGTGAGTTCACTGGTATTTGCTTGCAGAGCATATTTTTCCTACTTACAAGAACTAAAGATTCATTAATGTCTATAAAAGTACACAGCTTCAAGGGGACACTTTTTTCAGTGTGAGAGCCAAAGTCCCTCCAAAGAAAACTTCAAAATTGTATGAGGTGATTGGGAAGTTCCAGAACACTGGCTGATCCCTCCACTTTGTCACACATTTTGCACTCTCTATCAAACACATTGTTATTTGGATATAAAAAACAGAATGATTCAATAGCTGGTAAATAGCTCTCATTGTCCCAATAAAGTAGCATATTTGTAGCTCAGGGTTGAAATGAAGAGTTCTTGGTGCTCTCTGAAGTTGGTTGTTTTCTTGCAGTCACTAGCACTGATGATGTTACCTAGTTTGGGTAATGAAACATCTGCAAGAAAACAACCAAGGTCAGAGAACACCAAGGACACGTCATCTCATTGTCCGTTACTGCATCAGTATGGTGCACTGTATCTGGGTTCTGGTAAGAAAGTAGGAGTTGGGAAAGGCTATATACGCTGCCTTAAACCTTAGATAACCCCTTGTATGAAACAGTAATTAAGAAATAAATGTTTATCTGAAAAGCGGGGTTTCAGGAAAGAAGAAAGCCTCCATCTAGGCCTCAATTGGCTAAATTCGTTCTGTAACCACAGCTTGTTTACCCTGGAATGGAGAAGTGATCCTAAGTTTCAAGGGATCAATTTTAACCTGTAGAATCAGGTATCAAATTGTCTTAAATGGTGATCTTTGTTAGAATCTCTGCAAAGATGATGCTAGATTGTTCTGCATTGGGCCACAGCCTACTTTAATCCATTCCTATTATCAGTATAGTTATAGTTATCGTTTGAGCCACATACCTGTTTATCTGAATTGTAAGAGCTAAGTATTCTAAAAACTACTTGTTAGAAATAGCTTGTGTAGAATAAGGTGAGAATATGAGACTAAATTACATACAGGTAATCCTCCACTTACAGCAGTTCATACTCCCAAAAGTGCTTGCAAGCCAGGAATGGTTGAGCTGTGTCACTTTTTCCTTCTTGCCTTCCTACATTAAAAGATTTCCACTTTCTGGCAGCTGGCTTCTGCATCCATTTCTTCTCGGCGTCTGTGGTGTGTCCCAGCTGGGAACGAACCGGGGAAATTTCTTCCAACATAACCATTTGAAGTTACAATGGAACTGAAAAAAGTGACTTATAAATGAATTTCACATGACCATTGCAGCAGCTCCATAGTCACGTGGTCAAAATTCAGATGCTTAGTAGCTGGTTCATATTTATGATGGTTGCAGTGTCCAGGAGTCATGTGATCAGCTTTTGTGACCTTCTGACAAGCAAAGTCATGGGGAAGCCAGATTCGCTTAGCAACCGTGTTAGTAATTTAACAACTGAAATGATTCATTTAACAACTGTGGCAGGAAAAGTCGTAAAATGAAGCAAAACTCACTTAACAAATGTCTCACTTAGCAACATAAATTTTGGGCTCAATTGTGGTCATAAGTTGAGAATTATGTGTAGTTCAGACTGGAAGCACAATTACGACTGCTAACTCTATTTTTATTCTAAGGTTATCTTGAATCTTGCAAGCCTGAAAATAATTTCTCCAGTCCTTTATTTTTATTCTGCAGAAAACCAGGGAGGGTCCCTTCTTATATATTTCCCAGGTCCCTTTCCAGGCTGAGATAACTTTAACAAGACAGTTGTCTAGGCTGCAGCTCTTCCTTCTGTCTCTCAAGGTCATTTCCACATTCTATTATAGAGTAGCCTAAAATGGTCCTGTCTAAAGACTCTGACCTCTTCTGTAATAAGGTACTCACAACATTCAGAGCAGCCCAAAAGATGCAAGAGTCACAAAACAATGAGCTGTAGTTCCATAACTTACGTTCTCTCAAGTATTTTTCGTATAATAATCATTTAATTCTCCAGTGAGAACTTATAAGCAGAAAAACCTGTACCTCACATCTACTCAGATGCATAGAAGTAAGCTCTGAAATGCTTATTGAGTTCTTTGTTGGTTTCCCCTTCTTTCCCCAGATACGTGTTATGTCCTCTCTTTTGTGGTGATCATGCTAAACACCAGACTTCACAACCCCAACGTCTGAGACAAGCCCATGGTCGAGAGGTTCATCACTATGAACCATGGTATCAATGACGGGGGTGACTAGCCGGAGGAGTTGCTGTGGATGAGGAGTTACCAAAGTGAATGGGTGTTGGTCCTACCTGAACACCTCTTCTACTGGAGGCTGGGAAAGAGAATCCAGGATGGGTGTTGCTCTGTTCTTCTTCTGCCTGGAGACTGAGCACGTGATCATAATTTGTGTGGGTAGTCCCTCCTTCCTGGCCTGGTGCTCCCCAGTTCGGCGAAGGCGTAGCAATGAAAGAGTGTGACCTGAAAGATATAAGCCCCTCCCGGACTGTGGACCAGGCGCTAGTAAGGGTAGGGCTGTATTCTCTCTCCCAGCCTCCAGTAGAAGAGGTGTTCAGGTAGGACCAACACCCATTCTCCCTGGAGCTGGATCGAGAGAATCCAGGATGGGACATACCAAAGCCTGCCTGTCCCTGTATTGGGTGGGTAGCTGTCTGATCCTACATCCCCGCCATCGTATGCACTCTCTGGAGGACTCGCCTCCCAAATGCCGCTTCAGCCGAAGTGTATGTATCCACTTTATAATGTCAGATAAATGGGGAAGGTGAGGACCAGGTGGCTGCCCAAAACACCTCCTCAATGGAAGCCTGTGTCGCCCATGCTGCTGTGGTGGCAGCACTTCTGGTAGAATGTGCCGTTATACGGCTAGGTACTGGGAGGGCCTGAATCTCATATGCTTTGACTATGCAGGCCCTAATCCATCTTCCTACCGTTGAAGTAGAGACTCTATTACCCAATGTTGATGGTTGGAATGAAACAAACAAGGACTCTGTCTTCCGAAAGGAAGACATCCTCTTTATGTAAATACGGAGGGCCCTTCTGACATCTAAAGTATGCCACCTGTGCTCCAGAGCATGTCTTGGTTCCGGACAGAAGTTGAGCAGAACCAACTCCTGGGCCCTGTGAAACCATGTATTGACTTTAGGGAGGAAGGAAGGATCAAGCCTCAGGACCACCCTGTCTTGATGGAATATGCACAAGTCCTGTCTGACGGACAAGGCAGCGAGCTCTGAAACTCTCCTAGCCGAAGTAATAGCTATGAGAAAGGCTACCTTAAAGGACAAGAAACATAGTGTGGCCTCTCGAAGGGGCTCAAAGGTACCCCCCATGACGGCTTGCAAAACTTGTGACAGATCCCATGTGGGATACCTCTGTACGCCCTGTGGGCATAAGTTGGTGGCGCCCTTAAGGAATCTAGATACCATGGGATGCTTTGACAGGGACTCTGACTTCCCAATTGATAAAACCGACGACAGATCCGCTACCTGGCGTTTGATGGTACTAGGAGTCAGACCCCTGTCCAACCCGTCCTGTAAGAAATCCAGGACCTGGGCTACTGACGCATTGGATGGCTCAACCTGGGACCTGGAACACCAGGTACTGAAGGCCTTCCAGGTTGCATTGTAAATTCTGGTGGTGGACTGCCTTCTGGATGCCTGAATAGTGTGGATTGCTCTAGGGGAGAACTGACTTTGGCTCAGTGCCTGCCACTCAACTGCCAGGCGGTCAGGTGGAGCCACTGAGGCTCCAGGTGGAGTAAAGCTCCCTGACTGAGTGAGATCTTGTCATGTGGAATCCTCCAGGGTCGCTCCACAGATAAGGTCACTAGGTCCACGAACCAGGGCCTCCTGGGCCAATGAGGTGCTATCATGATCACCTCTGCTTCTTCCTCCAATATCTTCCGGATTACAGCCGGGATTAGATGAAGAGGAGGAAAGGCATACAGAAGGCCCGGTGGCCACAGGATGCGAAGGGCATCTATTCCTTCCGCGCCCTGGACCTGGTATCTGCTGAAAAACCATGGTAACTGGGTGTTCCCTGGAGATCCGAAAAGACCCAGGACCGGGGTCCCGTATCTGTGTCAGCTGTTGAAACAGTGAGGGATGCAGGTGCCACTCCACATGGTCCACTGTCACCCTGCTGAGACTGTCCTCCTGCACATTCAGGGTTCCTGTTCTGCTCACAATGAGAGGAGGTACTGCTCTGTCCAGCGACCCAGGTGACCTGCCTCCTCCATGAGGGATCGGGAATGCGTCTCCCCCTTGTCTGTTTACGTGTGCTTTGGCCATCATTGTCAGGGAGTTGATTGATCCCATCCTGGCTCTGGGATAATCGCATCCTGGTTTAGAGGTTTGGACCAAGGCTTTTCCTCTAATGTATACATTAAGAAAATAAAACCCGAAGAATTTCTAAGAGAAAACTCATTTTATTGTAAAGTAAAAAAAAATAAAGATAACTCTTGCTATCTAATTAATTGGCTACATCTTGCCGGCGTTCCTGCCTGACCTCTTGGCAGGAGAACAAAGGAGTAAGAAAAAGTGATAATGGAGGCTAGAAAGGAATGCACGCTTGCGCACTTAATACTGATAACAAAACTTGGCAAAACTACAGTAAGCCTATTAGACCAAAAATGACAGCTCAGCTGGGAAATACAAGAACGCAGTGACAATCCCCTTCTTTGCCAGTTGAGCGAATATCAGGTACATCATCACATAAGGCACATCTTCTTACGCAGATACTCGTGTTGAGCTGCTGGGAGTGGCTTGTTGAGGATATCTGCAATTTGATCATGTGTAGATACATATTGCATTTTAACAAAACCTTTTTTCACCAATTGTTTTATGTTTTGATAACGGATGTCAATGTGTCTGGACCTAGAACCTGTGAAATGTGATTCAGAAATATAAACCACCGATTCATTGTCTTCCATCACGGTGATTGGTCGGATCGGACGTGTCCAGATATCTGTGACCAAAGCATCAAACCAAGTTAGAGAATTACATGCATCTGAAACACAAGCATATTCAGCTTCAGTAGATGAACAAGAAACAAAATTCTGTTTACGCACTTGCCAATAAACAGGACATCCATTCAAGAACATCATATAACCTGAAGTACTTTTGCGTGATTTCTTATCACTTGCCCAATCAGAATCTGCATAACAACATAACTCTGCATAATCAGTATGTGTTGGTTCTAACAATAACTTCATGTGTTTTGTGTGCTTTAGATATCTCAATAATTTCTTAACGCATGTCCAATGAAATTGTTTTGCCTTACCTACGTGTCGTGACAAGAGATTGACACTAAGTGCAATGTCGGGTCTGGTCCAACTACTAATATACAACAGTGACCCAATGACTGAACGATAAAGCGTTTGATCCTCGAACTCAGGACTCGGTTCTTGTGTCAAGTTGTGAAAATCTGTTTGCATGGGTGTCTTTGTTGTGTTAGCATCCTTCATGTTGCAATGATGCAAAATTTGTTCAATTTTATCTTCTTCTGAAAGACTAAACCCCTTCTGTGTTTTGTCAACCTGAACACCTAAATAAGTGCTAATATGACCTAAAGATTTCAATGTGAAGTATCTCTGCAAAGCTTTGGCAAAACTTTCACTCATCTGCTTATTTGGACCAATATAAACAATGTCATCAACATAAACAAGAACAATTTCATATGCATTGTTAGATCTTTTTGTGAACACGCACTCATCAGTTTCGGACTTAATAAAGCCCATTGAATTTAGTTTGTCAGTAAGACATAAGTACCACATTAAACCAGACTGTTTCAGACCATAAAGACTTTTTTGTAGAAACCAGGTATCCCCTTCTTGCTCTCGGAACCCTGGAGGACCTCTCACGTAGATTTCTTCAAATAGGTCAGCATGTAGATAAGCCGTGTCCACGTCGAACTGGAAAACTTCTAAACCAAGGATAGTTGCAGTTGCTAAAGCAATTTTTACACTCTCAGTTCTGACTGTCGGTGAGTAGGTATTTGTGTAGTCCTCAGGATAACGTTGAGCGAAACCCTGAGCTACAAGTCTGGCCTTGTACAATGACTCACCATTTGGCTTCTTTTTGATTCTGTAGACCCATCGAGTGCCAATGATTCTTTTGTTTGCTGGAGGTTTTGCAGGTGTAAACACCTTAAGTTTCTTTAGACTGTCCATTTCAACCTGCATTGCATCATACCACTTCTCTTGCTCTGAATCAGGAAGATACTGGATTTGTGTAAACGTATCAGGTGGAAGTGTAACATTGCAAATCAAAGGCAAGGGTGCTTTTGTCAGTTGCCACGAAAATCGTTGTGGAGGGATTCCTTTTGTGGTCCTCTTGGAACGTCTCGGAACAACAGTCCATTCTTCTTTTGCTTCGTCCTCGTCCTCACATTCGTCGCTAGCATCAGCATCCGCGGCTCGCGAAGACGGAACATCGGGTTGAGAAGAACTGGTGGATGGAACTTTTGCCTGTGAATCTTGGTCATCAGGCTGCGTGGCATCAACAACATCATCTCTAGGAAAATAAACTCCAGGATCATTGGAATGAATCCTGGACCAGTCAACATCTTCCTCAAAATTAGCAGATTGGGAAATCACAATTACATGTTTAGAGTCAATAAATTTGCTCCATTTTGAGTTATCATCAATACCCATAAATCTCAGTCTCTTTGCTACTGAACCTCCTTTTCTTCTTTGAGCTAAGGGAATGTTCACCATAGCGTATGAACCAAAAATATGGAGGTTTTTGAGATCGGGCTTGTAACCATACATCATGAAGAAAGGAGTCTGATTTATTACACTGCTCCAAGTACGGTTGACAATGTAATTTGCATATTTGATAGCTTCACCCCAGTATGGCATACGAAGGTTGGCGTCTTCTAGGAGACAACGCATCATGGTTTGCAGGACCCCTTGTCGTCGTTTTACGACTCTGTTATGACTCGGTGTGTAAGGAGCTGAAGTCTGGTGAATAATTCCATTCTTACGCATCCAGTCCTGGAAACGCTGAGACATGAATTCGGCACCAAAATCACTCTGGATTCTGGTGATGTGAACTTGGTGTTGGGTAGAAACGAGGGCTGCAAAGTCTTTAAAGATCTGAAAAGTCTCAGATTTTTCTTTTATAGGATATACATATCCATATCTGGAATAATTATCAACAATTGTTAGAAAATATTTTCTAACACCAAGTGTTGGCGGAAAAGGACCAACTATGTCAGTGTGTACCAAATCAAAAATGCGTGTTGACAGGCGTGTAGCGTGTTTGGGAATGGCTGCTGCTTTGGATTTGGCCTTCTTGCAGACAGCACAATCCAAAAACACCTTACACCCCTTTAGATCCAAACCTTTTGCGAATTCCGGCATTTTGCTAAGAACACGGAAACTGGCATGCCCCAATCTTCTATGCCACTTGTGGATACACCTGTAATGCAAAGGTTTACCAGTTAGTGAATTTTCAACATTAACAGTTTTATGAGGAACCTCAGGCTTGCTCTGGGCAACCTGTTTCCTAATTTTCTTTTTGTTGGCTTTAGGAGCCTTTGGAGTAGCAACAGGATCTCTTTCTGGAATATCTCTCTCTGGGCCTGCGCTCTCCTTCTTTGGAGTTTGTATACTTGCCTGTGCTTGCGATTTAGGCTTTGGCTTTAAGTAATAAACACCACCAATCAACATGGTTTCAGCAACAATATCTCCATTTTTAACTATGTAACTTGCTTTCTCAAGGTGGTGAACCTGGAACTTTAAAGCTCTAGATAAGTGGGCTTGACTAAGCAAACTGCTATTTGCTGTTGGTATGTAATAAACATCAGGGATGAATGTATCGAGCTCTTCAACATAAACAGTTCCTTTTCCTTTGACCTGACAAGGATGATTGGAAAAAGAATAAAGTTCACGTAGTTCAGGTTCAGGCTCGTGCATCTCTGTGAAAAGTTCCTTTCTGTAGGTAACCTGCAATTCTGCACCACTGTCCAAAGTCCACAAAAGCCGTCTATTGTACTCTGTATGAGGTTGTGGATCGTTGGTTAAAGCCAATGTACCAAGTGGAGCTTGTGGATCACGCCTTGGACCACGACGACCTTGTCTTCCGCCTCTGCCTCTGCCTCTGGAGTCTGTTCCTCTGGGCTGGTATGAGACGGGAGCTGGAGCTCGTTGGGGACA
>WNWU01007697.1:0-12591 GCA_012654045.1 Ptyas mucosa | reverse complement strand
TCCTGCATTGAAGAGCTTGGCCTGGTCCCGTTTTTTTCCTGCAACAGGTTTGCCCCCCTATGACCACTGGGGCTCACGGGGTAGTGGTCTCAGGGTCAACCCAACCAAATGTTTTAAGAGGCTGCTGTGGAATACTGGGTATATTCTCCCCAGCAGTTGGGGCAGCTTCAGTTGCACCGTGACCGGGTTGATAATCTTTACTATGGGGAATGGCCCCATGAACTTAGGTCCCAGCTTCTTGCTGGGAAGCTTTAGCCTTAAGTATTTTGTGGCTAGGTAGACCTTCTCCCCCACTTGGAACAGGCATTGTGAGGCTTGGTGCTTGTCTACCTGGTGCTTATAGGTCTGCACCGCTTTAGCTAGCGCTTTCTTGACATTTTCCCATGCTGCTTTTAGTGTTGACAGCCAGTCGGTCAAACTGATGAGGAGGGGGGTTCCCTTGGGTATTCTGGCATTGGGATGAAGTCCATACCGCTTACTACCTTGAAAGGGGTTAACCCCATGCTACTGTGAACCGCATTATTGTAAGCAACCTCTGCGAATGGCAGAAGGTCCACCCAATTGGACTCTTCGTAGTTCACGTAGCACCTCAGGTACTGTTCTACCATGGCGTTAAGTCTCTCTGTCCCGCCATTGGTACTTGGATGGGAAGCCGAGCTAAGGCCCTGGGACGACCAAATGGACCGCAAGAACTCCCTCCAGAATGTAGACGTGAACCGGACCCCTCTGTCCGAGTTCATTCTGTGCAGTACTCCATGCAGGCAGTAGATGTGCTTCAGGAAGAGTCTGGCTAGAGGGGCGTGGCAATACGTGTTTCACGGGGCTCCGTGGGATCACGCCAAAATCCAAGCTTCCAGGGGGTCCAGAGGGACCTAAATCGCCTTGGAGGGGCTATGAATAAAGAAAGCACACTCCGCTGATCTCACGGAGCCTGCAATCTCCCTGACTGATCCGGAGAAGGCTCTCAAACTCGACAGGAAGGAAAAGACAGCCATTACGTGCCGGACCGAAGCTGTGACAATCACCGGAAAAGAAGCGTGGAAGATTGAATGACAGTGTGATCGATCTGGGTTAGAGACTTTTAACTTTGAATTTCTAACTTTAATTGAAGAAAGAGGCCCCTGGAAAACATCTGAGTGAAAGTGGGGCCCAAAAGGAGGAGGTGGAACTGTTTTTTCCCCCACTGAGAAAAGCGGTGAGGAAAGATTAAGAGTCATTTTTAAAACAGGAAGTTAAGCTAAATAACTTTTTTTTAAAAAAGAGTGACAAAACTTTGCAACTAGGAAGTCGGACTGGGTACCTCAAACACAATACTGATTAATTTAGAAGCTTTTGGATACTACAAAATTTGGATATACAGAATTTTCTTTTTTATTCTATTTTTATAAAATTTAAACCGGAGTATACTATACAAAAGGAGGAAAAAAAAGAGAGAAGCAGAGCTACAGTGCCACCTACAGGCAGAAGTGGAAGTGAAGCTGGGAGGTACAGGGGAGAAAGAGGAAACGCATACAAAACACATAACCTTGAGAGACTGTGAGACTGAAGATAAGAACTGCCTACTAGATAAATAATTTATTTTATTTATTTATTTATTTAAATTTTTATACCGTCCTTCTCCTTCCGGACTCAGGGCGGTGAACAGCCAACTAAAACAACTGTATACAAAAGTTAAAATGAATTTAAAATAATTTATAAAAATTTGGCCCATAATTTAAAACGATTCAGTTAAAATCCATATTATACATTTAAAACCCAAATGGATTCAGGCCAGCCCGGCTAGCTGAAAAAAGTAGGTTTTAAGTGCCCGACGAAAAGTCCGGAGGTCTGGGATCACTCGTATCTCTGAGGGGAGATTATTCCAGAGGGTAGGTGCCACTACAGAGAAGGCTCTCCCCCTGGGGGGTCGCCAGCTGACATTGTCTGGTGGACGGCAACCTGAGGAGGCCCTCTCTGTGGGAGCGAACTGGCCGGTGGGAGGCAATTGGTGGCAGAAGGCGGTCCCGTAGATACCCCGGTCCTAAGCCATGGAGCGCTTTAAAGGTGATTACCAACACCTTGAAGCACACCCGAAAGTCCACTGGAAGCCAATGCAGCTCACGCAGGAGAGGTGTCACATGGGAGTGCCCCGTTGCTCCCATAATCCCCCGCGCGGCCGCATTCTGCACCAGTTGGAGCCTCCGGGTGCACCCCAAGGGGAGCCCCATGTAGAGAGTGTTACAGTAGTCCAGACGAGAAGTGACGAGTGCTTGAGTGACTGTGCGTAGGGAGTCCCGATCTAGAAAGGGACGCAACTGGCGTATCAGGCGAACCTGATAAAAAGCCCCCCTGGCCACGGCCGTCGTATGCTCTTCTAAAGACAGCTGTGAGTCCAGGAGGACGCCCAAATTGCGAGCCCTTTCCGTGGGGGCCAATGATTCACCCCCAATAACCAGCGATGGCACCAGCTAGCTATACCGGGACGCTGGCAGCCACAGCCACTCGGTCTTGGACGGGTTGAGTCAGAGCCTTTTTCTCCCCATCCAGACCTGCACGGCCTCCAGGCACTGGGACATCACTTCCAAGGCATTGTTGGGATGGTCTGGGGTGGAGATGTACAGCTGGGTGTCATCAGCGTACTGATGGAACTCCACCCCAAAACCACAGATGATCTCACCCAGCGGCTTCACATAAATGTTGAACAGGAGGGGTGAGAGGACCGACCCTTGTGGCACCCCACAGACAAGGTGCCTTGGGGTCGACCGCTGCCCCCCTGTCAACACAGATTGCGACCGGTCGGAGAGATAGGAGGAGAACCACCGCAAAACGGTGCCTCCCACCTCCAATCCCTCCAGCCGGCACAACATGATACCATGGTCAATGGTATCAAAAGCCGCTGAGAGATCTAACAGGACCAGGATAGAGGAATAACCCCTACCCCGAGCCCTCCAGAGATCATCCACCAACGCGACCAATGCCATTTCCGTGCTGTACCCAGGTCTGAAACCGGACTGGCGCAGATCCAGATAGACAGCTTCATCCAGGTACTGGGGAAGCTGCCGCGCCACCACACTCTCCACAACCTTCGCAATAAAACGAAGGTTGGAGACTGGACGATAGTTTGCCAAAACAGCTGGATCCAGAGAGGGCTTCTTGAGGAGGGGCCTCACCACCGCCTCTTTCAAGGCGGCCGGCAGGACACCCTCACTCAAAGAAGCGTTAATAATCCCCTGGAGCCAGCCTCGTGTAACCTCCCGGGAAGCCAGCACCAACCAGGAGGGACACGGGTCCAATAAACATGTGGTCGCGTTCAGCCGTCCCAAGATCCTGTCCACGTCCTCGGGAGCCACAGGATCGAACTCCTCCCAGGTAACACTCTCAAGACCTGCCTCAGTCATCTCGTCTGAACTAGCCCAGTCAGCGGCCAAGTCTTCCCGAATCTGAGTGATTTTATCATACAGATACTGTACAAAGTCCTCAGCTCGACCCTGCAAGGGGTCATCCCATGCTCCCAGATGGAGAAGGGAACGGGTCACCCTAAACAGGGCGGCTGGGCGATTATCTGATGATGCGATAAGAGCGGCAAAATAGCTAGATTTCGCCGCTTTTATCGCCACTAGATAGGGCTTAATATAAGACCTTAACAGTGTCAGGTCAGATTCAGACCGGCTGGCCCTTCAACCGCTCTCTAGGCGTCTTTTCCGGCATTTCATCTCCCTCACTAAGTGAGTTCGGTGCTGGGTCAGAGGCCGCAAAGGCACGACGCGGTCCAAAGCCCCAGCAGCCGCGCTATCCCAGGCAGCTACCAGGTCTTCAGTCGAGTCGTGAGCTAGAATCTCGGGGAATGGCCCAAGCTCCATCTGGAATCTATCAGGATCCATCAGGCGCCTGGGGCAGAACCACCTGGTCGGTTCCGCCTCCCTGCGATGGGGTGCGGCGGTCAGAAAGTCAAGTCGAAGGAGTGAGTGGTCAGACCATGACAAGGGTTCAACACCTATATCCCCTATATCCAGGCCACTCAAC
The DNA here is from genome assembly GCA_012654045.1 of Ptyas mucosa. Lineage (NCBI taxonomy): Eukaryota > Metazoa > Chordata > Lepidosauria > Squamata > Colubridae > Ptyas > Ptyas mucosa. Next base: position 8,589 of record WNWU01007697.1, on the reverse strand, counting down.
CACTGACCAGAGATGAAAACTAAGTCCAGAGTGTGTCCACCTATGTGAGTAGGGCCGTGAATTACCTGAGTCAGGTCCATGGCCGTCATGGAAGCCATGAACTCCCGAGCTGCCTCAGACGTTTCCCTGATGGATGGCAGGTTGAAATCCCCCATGACCAAAAGTCTGGGGGTATCAACCGCCACCTCGGCTATAACGCTGAGGAGCTCAGGCAGGGTCGTTGCCACGTGGCAGGGAGCCAGGTACGTGACCAACAAACCCATCTGCATCCCACGACCCCACTTCACAAAAAGGGACTCACATCCGGCTATCTGAGGTACAGTGGCCTCCCTCGGATCCAGACCTTCCTTTATAATGACTGCTACCCCCCCCCGCCCCTGCCCTGAGCTCTCGGCTGATGAAATGCACGAAAGCCTGGTGGGCACATATCCACAAGGGGAGCCCCCCCTTCGTGGCCCAACCAGGTCTCCGTGATACCTACCAGGTCCGCTCCCCCCTCTTGAGTAAGGTCACAAATGAGGGGGGCCTTGTTTACTACGGACCTGGCATTACATAACAACAGCCGGAGACTCGGGCCCTGGGATTCTAAGCAACCTGGGGAACGGGACGAGCTAAGGGGACCGGGGCACGCAATCGCTCGAAGATAGCGAGTGCGTGCCCCCACCACACGATATGGCCCCCTGCTCCCGCCATATCTGCCCCTCCCACCCAGTGTGTTAATAAAAAAGCCCTCAACAGAGGGCATTTTAATAGCCCTCTGATCCCCAGAGTCCATACTCCCCGTGGCACCCTTAATTGCCAGGTCAGTCCCCCTCCCTCGTTCAGTGGCTGTCTGGACCCCCCCAGGTCCACCTCTACAGCCCCCACCCCCCCTCCCGGGTCCCCTTAAAATTTTTGTTAAAAATTTTGACAAAAACCCCCTCAACCCCCTCTTCGCTGCATGCCATCTCTCGGGGTTCCAAAACCCGTCATCAAGATAGGCCCTTGATAACATGGAGGGCCAGGCCTGCGAGAGGGGGGAGTCTCGCAGTGCTAAGAGATCAGTTGTAGAGTACATCCATATAGGCCCAAAGCTTTGGTATGGTGATAAATATGGCTTGGGAGTCTGTCATGCTGGTATACAAAGAGAGAGAAGCAACCCTGGGTGTAACTGAAAATCCAAAGAGTCTCAAAATGTCCTCACTGTCCTCTCACAACAGCGGCAGGAATCATGGCATATCGACCAACCAGGGCAAGCCTCCAACAGCCACCCTGTCACGGTGGTTGGCCACACCTGGCCGTAGGGCAGATATAATGACCTCCCGGTGATGAAAATGCAGTTCTGAACCCATTCCTCCAGTACATCCCATAGTTCCCCCGCTCTACACGGTAAGCGAACAATGATGGTTAAGATGGTAAATAGCTAGATAACGCCAGTCCTATGCCCAGGAAAGGACAGTCCACAGATTACTCAAGTCGGCAGGCATACCAAGGAAGGGTGAAGATGGATACGGACAAGGGTCATCTCCAACAAATAGGCAATTTAGGGGGGCAGGAATGATCATCCTGAGGCCTGTATACTGGCCAAAAAGGGAAAGAGGGGGGCGGGTCGGTGTAACAAGAGGGGACACACCCTTCTGTCCACCTCTTAACCCTCCTCTAGCCCCCCAATTCCCAGGTCTTCTGGTGATCAATTCCTATCCCTCTTCTAGCCTCCCTCTAATCCAAAAGAGGAGGCCTCGCGCCAGGGGCTGACCCTCTGGGGATACTCCAGAGGTCCTGTTGCGGCCAAAATGCCAAGGTTTTATGGGAGACTCCCCCAATTGCCGTAGTGTTTGTTGTCGGTCGCCGCTGCCTGGGCCATTGGCCATCCCCTCGGTCAGCTGCTGCACCGCCGTCCATGGCATTGTCAGCGCCCCCATGGGAATCATCGGGCACCGCCAGTGCTCTCCGCCAGCACCCACGTCCATCCGTCATTATCCTCGCCCTGTTGGGGCTCCGGCTCCGATTCTTGTGCTATTAGTTGTTTAGACTGAATAACTGAGATAGAGAGCAAAACACTGAGACTTTTTATTCTTAAACAGTGTGGCACTTCGAACTCAAATGGAAATATAACAGACAAAGCAAAATAGAAGCTGGCAACAGCAAAGCACTTCCCTTTCTCTTATTTTTCTTCTGCTCTGTGAACTCTCTATTTGTGGATATAAAAAAACTGGTGGTTAAATTCTAGGGCTTGGTTGGCCTATGTGGATTACAATTTACCAACTTATCATCCGTCTTTTTTGGCAAGAAAGGATTAGGGTTTGAAGAACCTGAAGAAAAACAACAAGAATAATGTGGTCAAAAGATTGATAACCTTTGGATTACAACTTATTTTCATTTTCATTTTTTTCTCCCCTTGGATTACCTTTTACTTTTTTTAATCTTTTTTTTTCAAATCACTTTTTTTATTTTAAAACAAAAATAAAACATAAAAACATCATCATTCCAAATAATTACAGACAGTGTATCGATCAGTTAACATCCTATTGTGCTCCCTCTTCTCTTCAAAATATCACTATACATCCAAAACTTATTTTCATAAAAAATATTCCACTTAATTTATCTCAATATCTACTTGTTATATATTTATCTCCATGTTTTATTGTCCATCCATTGATAAAATAAGTCCCATATCAAGTAATATTGTTTATCTTCCTGTTCTCTTATTTCAAATGTCAGTTTACTCATTTCAGCACAATCCATCATTTTCTTAATGATTTCTTCATCAGTAAGTGTCTTTTCTCCTTTCCAATTTTTAGCAAATACAATTCTAGCCGCAGTTAGAAGGTTTACAATTAAATATTGCAATTCTTTATTATATGTCTCTGGTAAGATCCCTAATAAAAATATCTCTGGTTTAAAGTCAATATGTCTCTTAGTCATTTTTTCCAGCCACATGTGTATCTTGGTCCAATATCTCTTTGCTTCTCCGCATGTCCACCACATATGGTAATAAGATCCTGGAGTCTGATGGCACTTCCAACATTTCTCCGATTTATTCTGGAACAGCCTGGCTATCCTCGTTGGGGGTAGATGCCACCTGTAAAACATCTTATACAAATTTTCCTTATATACTGTTGACATTGTCATTTTATAATTATGTGACCACAATTTTTGCCATTTCTCTAAATCAATACCATAACCAAAATTTCCCCCCATGCTATCATTGATTCTTTAACTTGTTCTTCTTCCAGTTTTACTTCTAACAAATATCCATACAACTTTTTAATTATATGATCATCAGAGCCCATTAAAATCTTATCCAAATTAGTCAAAACATTATAAATACCTTCTTGTTTGAGATCCTCTTGATATCTAGAAAATATTTGCATGTATGAAAACCAGTCCATCTTACATCCCTATTACCTTTTACTTTTTGTGGATTATAAATATCAAAATAGTTCAAAATGAGGAAAGCACCATCTGCACCATCTTCAGCATCATCATTCGCAACATCTACTCCAGTAGTCAGCAACTTTAAACACTCAAAGAGACATTTGGACCCATTTCCCACAGAAAAGAAAACACAGAGAGCCACAAAACCCTTCCCGTGCCTGACTATTTCCTGAGCGGCCACAAAACTAGCATATGTAGTTGAATTAAACATTCTGTTTTCTTCTGAAACTTTTCTTTTCTTGGATTTATCCATGGTTGGCCTACTGGGGGTTGAAAAGCTCAATAAATTGTGTGCCAGCGGGTGTCACACATTGGTGGTTGTGACGCATATTTTGAGCGACAGGAAGCTGCAGCAGAGGAATGAAAGAGCCACATGCGGCTCTGGAGCCACGGGTTACTGACCCTGATCTAGTCCATCAGGTCAGAGGTCCTTGGATGTTATGTTACACCAAGAGAAAACAAACGTGATGCAGGCAGAACTAAAAGTTATGATCCAAGCCCTGCATGATGACTTTAAGGAAAGAATAGGGAAAGTAGAGGATAAAGTAGGGAATATTCAACAAATGATGACAAATTGGGCGTTGGTCTTACCTGATACGCCCTTTCTGTGATAGGTGGGCATGGCAGTCATGCCTGGGGAGTGACACTGCCTTGCTCCAATGGGACCAAGTCTGCTGAAAAGTTCTTAAGTCCTGCCTCTTCCTGTGTAGTCCAGTTTTGAGACAAGGTAGATCAGCAGACTGTCGTGTCTGGAAAATTAGCACAAACATGAGACTGCCACCCACCCCCAAGCCCAGAAACGGCCCAACAGGGAGGGTCTGACTGCCGTGCCCACCTATCACAGAAAGGGCGTATCAGGTAAGACCAACTCCCATTCTCTTGACGGTGGGCACGGCAGTCATGCCTGGGACATACCAAAGCCAATGTCCTATAGGGTGGGATCCAGCCGGACCCAGGAAGCAGTCTCCAGATGTACTCCTTGCAACACTCTCCTTCCAAATGCCGCATCAGCCGAGGCGTAGGTATCCAACCTGTAATGCCGGATGAACGGAGTAGGAGAGGACCAGGTGGCCACCCTGCAAACTTCCTCCAGGAGAGCCCTGGTGGACCAGGCCGCTGATGTGGCCGCGCTCCTTGTGGAGTGTGCCATAATATTCCAGGGAACCGGCAAGGCCTGGACTGAAAAAGCCGTAGCTATGGTAGCTCTGATCCACCGGCCAATAGCTGAAGAAGATAGCTTGGCGCCCATGGAAGAAGGCTGGAAGGCGACAAACAGAGCTTCCGTGCGACAGAAGGAAGATGTGCAGGCAATGTAGAACTTAAGGGCCCTGTGAACGTCTAGAGTGTGCCATGTCCATTCCAGTCGGTGCTGAGGAGAAGGGCAGAAATTGGGAAGAACAAGCTCTTGCGATCTGTGAAAGACAGAGTTGATCTTGGGAACAAAAGCCGGATCCAGGCTCAGGACCACCTTGTCCGCATGAAAAATACACAGGTCTTGTCGAACCGACAGGGCCGCCAACTCTGAAATCCAGCGGGCTGAGGTTATGGCTACCAGAAAGAGACTTTGAAGGACAGAAATTTGAGGTCCACCTCCCGAAGAGGTTCAAAGGGGTGTCTAGTGAGTGCTGACAATACCTTGGTAAGATCCCAAGTAGGGAACCTGTGTATGACTGGAGGTCTGAGGTTTTTAGCTCCACGTAAAAAACTGCGCATCAAAGGTTCTTTAGACAGCGAGACAACTGACGAGTAAGACAGAATAGATGAAATAGCTGATACCTGGCGCCGCAGAGTATTCGGAGATAGACCTGAAGAGAAACTGTCTTGCAGGAAACCAAGGACCTGAACTACCGATGCTGACGTGGGAACGATACTGCGCCGTCTACACCATCTGGAGAAAGCAGTCCATGTGGCGTCGTAAATGCGAGTGGTAGATCTGCGTCGAGAGGCTTGAATGGTTGCGATGACATCCAGTGGAACCTGAGCTTCCGTCAAGAGGAACCGCTCAATCTCCAGACGGCTAGCAGGAAGGACTGTGGATCTGGATGAATGAGCTGTCCTTGAAGGAGCGACACCTGACCGTCTGGAATCCTCCAGGGAGGGGCCACCGACAGGGACACTAGATCCGCGAACCACGGATGACGAGGCCAATGTGGGGCCACCAGCACCAGTTCTGCCCTCTCCCTGAGCAGTTTCCGGATCACCCTGGCTAAAAGAGGGAAGGGAGGAAAGGCGTAGAGAAGTATTCCCTTTGGCCACAGGTTGCGTAAGGCATCGACTGCTTCCGCTCCCTGGGTGGGGAACCGGGAAAAGAAACGGGGTAGTTGATGGTTGACTGCTGAGGCAAACAGATCCACTTGAGGATGGCCGAACCATTTGGAAAGCTCCTGGAACAGACGAGGGTGCAGGCTCCACTCTGCCGGGTCGATTGGATTGCGGCTGAGAGAATCCGCTTGAACATTGGCCACCCCCGAAATGTGTTCTGCCCGAAGAGACATTAGGTGGGACTCGGCCCAAAGCCCCAGCCGAAGAGACTCCTGAAGAAGAGCTCGGGAACAGGTCCCTCCTTGTCTGTTTATGTGTGTTTTGGCAGTGATGTTGTCTGTGAGGACGAGAACATCCCTGCCCTGGACCTGGTCCCGAAACCCCTGAAGGGCGAGGAAGATCGCCTTGAGTTCTAGGAGATTTATGTTGAGATCGCATTCTTGCGGGGTCCACCTGCCCTGAATCATGTGTGTCTCCAGATGAGCTCCCCAACCTACCAGGCTGGCATCCGTCGTCATGACTAACCATTGAGGTTCCAGGAACGAGCTGCCCTTGGAGACATTCTCTGGTGTCCACCATTTGAGAGACTTGATGGCGTTGTTGGTCAGATGAAGTAGGAGGGATGAGGGACTGTTGAGGTTCCGCTGGTATGGCAGAAGAAGCCACTGCAACTCCCTGCTGTGAAGACGAGACCAGGGTACTATACCATAACAGGACACCATCTTGCCTAGCAGGCTAGACAAGCTCAGAAGGGAAGCTGACCTGGACTGAACAAACGTACAGGCCATATCACAAAGACTATCCTTCCGATCCTGGGATATGAAAACCTTAGCTGACACCGTATCTATTACAGATCCTAGGTGTTGAAGACGGGTAGATGGAGCCAAATGACTCTTCTTCCAGTTAATGGAAAACCCATGAGTCCTTAAGATATCAAGTGATGTGGCCATGTCCCGACGAGCCTGAAGCTCAGATTGGGAGAGGATAAGTATATCATCTAAGTTAAAAAGAATTCTGACTGGAATGGAGGAAATATGAGAAATAAGGGCCGCCATAATTTTAGTAAACACCCTAGGCGCTGAAGATAAACCAAATGGAAGAGCTTTGTACTGGTAATGTCTACCATCGTAACAGAACCTGAGGAATCTACGATGGGCAGGGAGAATAGGAATGCGTAAGTAGGCTTCCATTAAATCAATAGAGGACATAAAATCTCCCTCTCTAATAGCTAAAAGAATAGTGTGGAGAGATTGCATCTTGAACCGGCGGTAAATTATATACCGGTTCAAAGATTTTAAATCAAGAATTGCCCTCCAATCCCCCGAAGGTTTCTGCACTAGGAATAAATGGGAATAGAATCCCTGACCCCATTGGAGAGAAGGGATGGGCTGGATGGCCTGTATAAGCAAAAGGTGTTCAATGGCCGCCTTAACACGAGCACGTTTGGCTCTATCCAAGGACAAAGGACAGCGCAGAAAACAATTGGGTGGACTGGAGCAGAACTCAAGAGCTAGGCCAAATCGAATAGTATCTTTAACCCAAGAATCTGAAACTGTGTTATCCCATATGTCAGTGAAAAAGGATAACCTGCCCCCAATCCTAGAATCAGGGGGAGAATTAACGGGCCCGGCGAAAAGGCCGGCCTCTGGATCCTCTGAAAGGTCTCCTGGAGGAGAACCTGTACCCCTGTCTGACCTGAGATTCCTGTTGTTGAGGTCCTCGTGGATGAAATGGCCGATGGGAACATTGCTGGTAGAAACTGGAATCATGGGCCCGAAAGGATCCCAAACAAAAGGAAGTCTGTGGGCGGATCTCCGACCTCCTAGAAATAGATGGTAAAATTTTACGATGATCTTTAGTCTCAACCAGGAGGGGTTCTAGAGGAGCCCCAAACAACTTGTCACCCTAGAAAGGAGAAGAAGCTAAGCGCCATTTGGCTCTTTGATCTGCCTGCCAATTTTTGAGCCAGAGGAGACGCCTAGATGTAACTGAAGAACCGATAGCTTTAGCAGAAAATCGAGCTGCATTGAGGGTGGCATCTGCAGAGAATTCCACCGCAGCTAAAATCTTGTTTAAGTCCTGGTGAGACCTATGATCAGTGGCTGGAATTCTCCCCTGGAGCTGTTTCAGCCATAGGATGGTAGCCCGGTTGAAGAACGAGGCCGCAGAAGAAGCTTGTACAGACCAGGCCGAAGCCTGATGTCCTTTAATGAGATTTCGCTCCGCTCTTTTGTCCTCCGGGCGCAACACCTCTTCATCTGGGCCTGAAACTGGAGATGATGAAGACAAAGCTACTACAGGAGAATCGACAGAAGGAACCTGTAATATACTGGAAAAGTCAGTTGCCAAGTTAAAGAAACATTTGTCCAGTGAATTAGGAAGAGGACCTGTACTTGGGAAGTTCCATTGTCTTTGGACTACATCTGAAAATAGTTTGGGAGCAGGAACAACTTCAGTCCGAACCGTGGGTTCCAGAAAAACAGATGTTGTTGGATCAGAGGACAAAGAAGGGGAACCAGAGCTGGAACTGGGAATACCCATACATGTAGTGGTTTGAGCTTTGAATAACAATGATTTAAACAGCTGAGGCTTGAATAGGCCACAAAGGCAGGTTGGTCTGGTTCTAAGCCCTCATCCTCAGAAAGGTCTTGATCTGGAATGATCTCTCCCTCAGATAGAAAATCCTGACTGTCAGATTGAGGAGTATCATGAGATTCCTGATGAATTACAGTATCTCTGGATTCTTGATGTCTATGAGTATGGCTCTGATGACTCTGCATCTCTGAAGCCTCAGAAGGAGCCCGCTGATGAAGACCTTCAGCAATACCCTGGCAAATGGCCATAGAAATGAGGGAGGCTAAAGCAGGAGAAATTTCTGGAATATCTTGGGCAGAAGTAGAATGCTCACCC
>WNWU01007674.1:0-14849 GCA_012654045.1 Ptyas mucosa | reverse complement strand
TTGTGGGGGCAATAAGCTGACTTTGTATAAATATACAAAAGTATGAAGGCTATTGCTTAACTCACTGTAAGCCGCCCTGAGTCTCCGGAGAAGGGCGGCATATAAATCAAATAAAAATAAATAAATAAATAAATAAATAAATAAATAAATAAATAAATAAATAAATAAAATATGAATGAAATAAAATTATTAATAATCAATATATATGATGATGGTGAGCATGATGAAAGTCATGGTACAGTAATTCTGCATGCCATACAATCAAATAATACTTTTCTTGCATACATTAGTGGGCTTGAATAAAAATCATCCTTAGATAATGCAGGATCCTTACATTTCATTACTCCAACACCGTCCTTTATATTGAACTACAAAGTTATAATCACGTTTCTCAGCTTCCGACATATGCTATTTGAGAAGATTACTTTGTATACAATGCTATTACTTCTTATTTGCCTTAGAGACATCTACTCTATTCATTTGACATTAGAAAGGTCTACCAGGAAAGAGAAAGCTTGCCAGGAAAGAGAAATTGTGCTTCCTCAGCATCCATATAAGTAGTCCTCAAATTATGACCAGTTGCTTAACAACCATTCAAAGTTATGACAGATCTACTTTTGTGCAAATTATGACCCAGTTTCAAAGTTCTGATGGTTGAGGGCCCTCTATAGTCATATGACTGAAATTCAGGTGCTCGGCAACACAGCCGCATTTACAGACATTTGTGGTATCCCATAATCATTTTACCACATTTCACAACAGTTTTATTGAAAGCCAGCACTTACTTCCAGTTTTTGGCAAAATTGCACAATAGTGATCCATGAGTTCACTTAACAACTGCAGTGGTCGCTTAACAATAACAATGATCACCTTGCAACAATGATTTTCACTTTATGACCATGGCATTTACTTTGTGAGCATGGTGTCCACTTAATAACTGCCACAAATGTTTTACTACCATAAAATTGGATTAGTCGTGTGTTTTACAACCATCATGATTTAACAAGTGCAATAGACAGATTGAGTCATGATCATATTTCACTGGCTACCTGTAGTGGAGTTGGGATGGTTTTTGGTGTTTGATGAATGATAGATAAGAAATTAGTTGTAGGCTGGGAGAGATTCTAGAGGAAAGAAAAGAAGGAAGGAAAAGGGTGAACATAGAAGATTGAACATTTTGTTTGGATTTTGCTTATTTAGATTTTGAAGACCAGATATGCTACCTCTATTCTAACTGAAATGAAGGTATGATCTAGAGCTAAGAGTCTGATTATGCTTTCTATCTGATGGTGCAGAATTATCATTGTGTTAGACTGATAGTATGCACTGATCAAGAAAGAACAGCACTATGAATTGTGCACCATCCAAACATGAGAACTGGTTATGGTTACTGTATATTCTGATACCTTCTATTTGGATATGAGAACCTGGACCATGCATACTCAGGATGATCTTATAAATTGAAGGGGGAAAACAGCTTCATGTTCATATAGTCTGCAGTGAACCTGACTGATCTGTGTGCTCTCACCCTAATTCCATCTGATGAAGGAAAAACTGATCAATGTGCCTTCCCCTAAAATCAAGATCAAGTGAACAGCTAACTGAACTTAAATCTAATATCTAATTGGCACATCCTTCCAGAGGTTGAGTGGGTTTATGAGTTCATTGGCTCATCTATGATTTTTGAAAGTGACTGGAAATGTGAAATAATTTTTACCCATTTAGAAATAGCTATTGTGCCCATTTACTTAATATACACATATAAATCTGTATTATATGTACCACATGGCTGAAAAAAATCTACATATAAAATCCATTTTGATCCCAATCTTAATTTTAGTCTTCTAAAGAAAGCAGATGCTAGGATTAAAGTTTAACTATCTGTCTTGGAAATATAATATGGTATATAATGATACATTTTAGAAACCTCAACTTTTTATAAGATGTCCTTATGCTTAATTTCAATATTAGAATAAATTTAGTTAACAAAATTAGCAAAACAATGATTGAATACTCTCAGTTTCTCATGTGGAAATCTTCATTGACTCATTCATTCGTTTCTGTGATGGGTAATTCAGTCCAGTCCATCAATGCAACAATACTCTTAAAATTTGGGAAATGATATCCTTTGGAGATAGACCCTTATTTTTTTCCTGATGTCCACTGGGTTATTTATTATCTGCATTCAGATATAACTAAGTATTACTGTCCATGTATATACATTGTTGGAGCTGAATCATTCTTCTGGCCAAACTCTGAGATCTGGATTGCCACTGAATATCAGAAAAGGTATATAAATGTCATTTTCTAGAAATGATCTACTGCAGTGTTTAAATTGAGATAAAATATTGAAAATCTATTATAATATTTTCACTCAATATGGTGAATATATCTCCTGCTTCCTATTTTTCCCACAACAACCCAGCGAAATATAATCCTACTTCACTTCACATCTTGATTGTAAAATTCAAATGATCAGAAATGGTACAATATAAATTTTGACTGTAATTAATTATGGAGAAGATAAATCCTGTTTCTATTCCTCTTTTTATCAAAAGACAAAATAACTGAAAACTTATCTAGATCTAACTGTAATGACATCAAAGCAGCAATTGCAAAACAAGAATGCAATGTTTTGTAAAAATGATAAATCCATGTCATCTTTTAAAGTATGATTTCTATTAATATTGGAATTGAATAAAATGTAAAACTTCAGAAAACAGACCTGGAAACTATTACATAATATGAGGCCCTACCAGCCTTCTTGATCATCCTGTCTGATCTACTTTTTATAAAACCACATAACCATATATTAGTCTAAGTCTTCACTTAAATTGGGTTAATGAACTGCTAGTTCAGCTTGGCTTGTAATGAAGCCATCTGCATGGAGACAACAGACTTCCCTTTATGATGTCATGCTAATGTTATCCATCTTAGTATGAGTTGTACAGCTAATACTGGTAAGTCTAAAAGTTTTGTAAGTGCAAATGCTCTAAAAGTTTTGAATATACACTAGTGAGTTATTTTTTTTCCATTCTTTGTTTTCACTAAGAAACAAGGATAACAAAACTAATAGCTTTTTTTTAATGGTAATTATTTAATGTAGCCCCAGGGAAACTGACAATGAAAAACAACTGCAGCATAATTATAGATATGATAGAAATTCAGTAGAAATGCAAACAAAAGGAAATTCTAAGTGAGGAATGAAGGATAGTGTGAAAAAAAGGAAAGTCGAGTACTTAATACATTTTATAATAATTTTGACATCTCTACTTAGAAGTAGGTCAAACTGAATTCAATGGAATTTAATGCAAGGTAAGTACTACATGAGATTAACTTCATTCATAATTGATAACTTGAATGATTCATTGTTAAAGAGCTAAAAAACTATCTTAATTTTCGGTTTTTATTTTTCCAAAATGTTACTTTTAATTTTCCTTTCAATATATTTTTAATGTAAGTGGAAAGAGCTCAAATTAAGCAAAAAAAGTCTTCATTTCAGAAGCTTACTCAAGTGAACAAGATTTTCACTAATTACTCCATGGAAGGGCAGAAAGAAATAACATTATCTCAGACAATTGAAAGCAAAAAGATTGACTGCTTTCTGTATGATCAATCTACTTTCTTTCAGAGGAAACAAAATAGAAGTTTGCAGTGTAAAATATAGAAAATAAAGTATCCCCAAATCTATTTTTGATTTAGAAAAATCTGTACAGGTTACAGTCATTAAATAAAGATAGCACAGCACAATAGATTTCAACCTTTTTGATCTTGAACTGATCTTTAACTCAAGTATGCATCTGAGAACCTACTTCTTAATATTTCATCCATCAATATAAGGGTGAAATGTTTATTTTAATATGTGTTAGATAAAGTCCAGATCACAACTTAGTAATGTGTTGTCAAACCATGAGCTGTAAACTAATCTATCAATGATAGGCAATGACAAGTAGAAAGGATGCTATAAGAATATACTGAGTAGAATTCCATTTATGGAAAATGGATCAGAAAGGAAGATCTAAGTGCATCTGGACAGCATTTGGAAAAAAAGCTGATTATCAATTAGTAGTATTATTCTGCTTCTTCCATTTTTAGGGCTACCAGAAGACAAAATCACAGTGAGTGAAACAGCATCAAGCAAATCTGCACACCAAGGCAAGAAGAAACTGAGGAAGAGTTATTTCAAGTATTACTTAATCACAACAAACCAATAATTTAATCCTGAGCTACATACATTCTCCACTATTATGTTTAAGAATTCATTAATTAAGATGCTGGATCTGCAAAAGAAATTCAGATCTTGGAATCAACACAAACTGATCATATGCTTTGTGCATTTGTGTCCCTTTCTAATGCAAAATGTTTGCACTGCACATGCTTCTTTTATTAAGGAAACATTGGGGTTCTTGTTCTGGATGGTAATTTCTTTCTTTTCTACATCTGCTTTTCAATGGGGATTCAGTGGAACAATTCCCACTGTAGCCCTCTATGGCTCTGGAGCCAATTTTCAAGATGCATAATGATCATTCTAGCCATTGCCAATACTGGAAATGACTTTTGTGATTACACTATAAGGTAGCCTACACTTTCATCCTGGCCTCCTTTACTGAAAGCATTACAAGCAGCTCCTTCTAAAGTCTTTTCTTCTATCCCAGAGCTGCTTCAAAAAGTTACCAGGGAATATAATGTTTAATGGAACAGAAGTATACCATGAAATGCAGGTGGAATTGTTATATTTTTTCCTTATCTGATACAGTGCTTTTCAGAATAGCCTTGGGTTTTCAAGCCCTGAGATCTGGGTCATGAGGTGAGGTGGATCCCATTTACCTGATCCAAACACTCATCATGGTAACTTTTCATAACAGAAATTATAAGATTGTCCAGAGCACCTGAAGGCAGGACAAAAGCAATGGATGGAAACTAATCAAATAGAGAACCAACCTAGAACTAAGGATAAATTTCCTGACAATTAAAACATTTAGTCAGCGGAACAATTTGCTCCAGAAACTGTGAATGCTCCAATATTGGAGATTTTTAAGAAGAAACTGAACAACCGTTTGCCTGAAATGAATATAGGTTTTTTACTTGAGCAGGAATTGGACTAGCAGATCTTGGAAGTCCCTTATAACTCTGTTGTTCTGTTCTACTTATATAATAAAGCAAAAGAGGGGAAATGGTTCTAGCTCTGTTTTCTGTTTCTGAAACTTTCTAGAATTACTGTATGACACTAAGATGTTGAGAAGACTGTGTCTTTATATAATTAAAGATTAAATATTCCATATCCCCCTGCCTCACATTTAGGTTCCTGAAGAATCTGCCAGCAGTTTCTCACTTTAAGAGGTAAGAATGATGGACATTTATGGGCACTGCTTTTTGGTTGCTGTACCTGCTCTTTGGAATATCCTTCTCCCCAATATTCAATTAGCTCAGCCTCTATTAGCTTTTTAGACATTACTGAAAATAAAGTTATCTAGGAAAGCTTTTCAAGAGTGCATGGGTTGCAAATTGACAAATAAACAAAAAAAAATATAAGCACTAAAACAAATTTTAATGTAGAGTAAAGCTCTTGGATTCATTGAATCAGTTGTGTCATACCCACAAAAAGATAAATTGAAAGAAACCGAAATTAAAAGGTTCTCAATCCTTCCATCATATTATTTAGAGTTTACTGGCTTCTGTTAGTAACTATGAATTGAATAATATTTAAAGTACCACATTCTTGGGGGCAAGAAACCCACAAAGCAGGAGTTTTTAAGGAGGTTCTAGTGCAGATTGGCCAGTGGCGTGCCAGCTCATTACAGCTGACTTTTTATCCTGATCTAGATCTGCTGCCTATATGTGAAGCTGCCCTGATGACAAGAAGCAATGCACAAAACTGATTTATAAATTAAATATTATTTGACACAGTCTTTTTTGCCACTGTCACTTTTGGGAGTACCAGCATTGGTTGGTAACAGCTGAGGACTCTTCAAGCCCAAGAAACTGAAATAATCTGATAAAAGATGGACATCAGACTGACAGAAAATCAGAACAAGACAGGTTTCACAGAATTTTTCTTAATGGGTTTTTCTACTGACCCAAACAACCGGATTCCTCTCTTTATCATAGGTCTGTTTCTCTATTTGCTTACTTTAACTGGTAATCTAACCATCATTACATTGATTAGGATAGATCAGCATCTCCAAACTCCAATGTATTTCCTCCTTGGTAATCTCTCTTTTGTTGAGATCTGCTACATTTCTACTACTCTTCCCAAAATGTTGTGGGATCTCTTGTTAGGGGACAAAACCATCTCCTACATAGGTTGTGCACTACAATTGTATTTCTTTGGTGCATTAGGGGCCACAGAATGTGTCCTCCTTTCAGCCATGGCATATGATCGTTATGTAGCTATCTGCCACCCCTTGCACTACACTATTCTAGTCAACCAAACAATACGTCTACGTTTGCTGGCAGCCTCCTGGAGTATTGGCCTCTTGAATTCTACTATTACTGTAGCCATGGTCTTTTCCCTACATTTCTGCCATTCCAATAAAATCAAACACTTTTTTTGTGACATTCCTCCCTTACTGCGCTTATCTTGCTCTGACATCTTCATCAGCCAGATGGTGACTTTCACCTTGTCTGGGGGCATTATGATTGTGTCATTCAGCCTGATTCTTCTTTCCTATATATTCATTGTCTCCTCTGTCCTCAAAATTCGCACTGTTCGTGGTCGGATCAAATCCTTTTCCACCTGTGGATCACATCTCACTGTGGTAAGCATATTTTATGGCACCATCATCTACACTTATATACGTCCTTCCTCTGCTCACTCTATAGAAGAAGACCCCCTCGTTTCAGTACTATATGCCATTATTACACCACTGCTTAACCCCCTGATCTATAGCTTACGAAACAAGGAAGTGCAGGGGGCTCTTTGGAAAGCTCTTGGAAAGAGCAAATTATAGTTGGAAGTTTTTATAGATGAATCAAGACCCATGCAAAATCATTAAAATAGTTTATGCAAAGAAAAATCATGTTTTATCTTTAATTATTTTGTAATAATGCAGTTTAATAAAAGAAAATAACTTCACAATAGGTGCCATATGGTTTTTATTGTTACACCTAATGGGAATGACATTTGCCTTTTCCAACTATTTTCATCTCTTTTGCAGATTTTCCTGCCCAACACACACACACACACACACACACACACACACACAATCTTGGTGGAATTTATGGTATATGATAGTATGTAGTCTATATTCATCTTTCATTTCTACTGGAATATTGAATTTCCATTAATGTGTGTGTGTGTGTGTGTGTGTGTGTGTGTGTATATATGATGTTGTGTGAACATCAAGAACCCAACTAATGAATGTTATATTGTATGCTTTTTTGGGGAGAAAATGTGTCATCGCTTTGGGAGTGAAGCACTTTGCTATGGTGCATTGCTAAATTTTCAAAATCTGACATTTTCCCCTATTTATTAGAATTTTTGATCTCCTCCCCATGCAGGCCATACAAACCAATGACAACACAGTGAAATTTGATGCTGTTTTCTTATTCTGACACATGAACAAATGATCTGAAAGTACCCCAACTGGACTGAATATTGGTTATTTGCCCCAATCCAAGTTGGTATGCTACTGAGCTGGTATGTATGAGCAAATAAAATGAAAACAAAATGTAGAGAATAGGTTCAAGCATGGGCTTTTGATCTAGCTGTGATTTCAGTAGACAGATGAAACAAGGGAGGAGAGGAAATCTGGTAACTAGCAGGGACTGTTGTGGAGCAAAATGGAGTTAGCATTTTGACTGGCAGGTGCTTGGGTTTTGCCTGAGAGAAAGCTCCTTTCCTCAGTTGCTAAGGGACATGCTGTTGGTTTAAGCTGTAAAAGCAGAAAGTAAGAAATAGATAAAAGACAAAGAGAGGTTGCCGTTTTTTTTCCAAGCTGTTTTGAGACATCAAGTAAATATCTTTGGACTGATTGTGGGAATTTGGTGGTTGGAAAGAGCTATCACTGTGGATGTGCTGGCAATTGCATAAGAGCACCAGCCTGCCTACCGTCTCTGTCCTAATGTTCCCTTTAATTGTATTCATTTTATGTATTCAATTCATGCTTATACTTATATATATTATCTAATATGTACTCAACAAAATAAAATAAAAAATAAAAATAAAATAAAAATAAAAATATGGAAGTGCACATTTCTGATACCAGGGGGAGAAGGAGACGAAGGCATCAGCTTTAGGCTTTTCCAGGAGAAGATAAATGAAAACCTAGAAATAGGGGCATGTTTTACCCCAAACCCAAAGCATACATGCATAGAGAGAGGCAGTTCCCTGCAGACTGAGGCATGTGGCCTTCAGGGAAGACATATACTGGATAGTACTTAGCAGGAGATACAGGGGAAGATACATCACACCACATCTGCCCAGAGGGGCAGCTGAGGGACAGGTCTAAAAAGAGTTGAAGATAGGTTTTTGGCACACACAAAGAAACCTTAGCAAATATCTTCTTATTACTCTCTCGGTAAAAAGCACAGATGGAAAAAGAAGGAGAAAGAGAGGATAGCAAGTGGTTGCCAACAAATAGCTCTGGGAAAGGATGAAAGTTAGACAGGAAAGTTAGACATTTTGCTGTAAGCAGTTCTGCTTTTTCACCAATTCCCATAAATATAGTGTGCATAGTAAAAAGAAAAGAAGTGCCTCTACTATCTCATTCAAGCAATTATTCTACAGTACTTAACATATGCATGTATCACAGCTATAAAAGACAATTATGTCTGTGACATTTATCTATTTTGGAAAGAAAGAAAAGATTTGAAACTATTTGAAAAAAGTCTCAGCTTTTGGACTGAGTGTTAGATTTTCATACTAGCAGTATTATAGTATGGATATGAATGCCACTACTGTGGCAATTAAAATAGTATAGTATAATTTAGTATGGGATGGGATGGGATGTAGAATAGAATAGAATAGAATAGAATAGAATAGAATAGAATAGAATAGAATAGAATAGAATAGAATAGAATAGAATAGAACAGAACAGAACAGAACAGAACAGAACAGAACAGAACAGAACAGAACAGAACAGAACAGAACAGAACAGAATTCTTTATTGGCTAAGTGTGATTGGACACACAAGAAATTTGTCTTTGGTACATATGCTCTCAGTGTACATAAAGAAAAATAAAACAAATTCATCAAGAATCATAAGATACAACACTTAGTGATAGTCATAGGATCCTAAAAAGCAATTAAATAATACTAGGAAACAATAAAAACAATATAAGCTGTAAAGATACAAGCAACATGGATATAGCCATAAGTGGGAAGAGATAGGTACTAGTAAGGAAGAGAAGAACTGCAGTCTTAGTAGTTAATTTGATAGTGTTGTGGGAATTACAGAGCTTAGCAGAGTGATGGCATTCGGGGAAAAACTGTCCTTGTGTTTTGCTGTTCTGGTGTGCAGAGCCTATAGCTTCGTTTTGAGGGTAGAAGTTAAAACAATTTATGTCCAGGATGTGAGGGGTCTGTAGATATTTTCAAAGCCCTCTTTTTGACTCGTGCAGTATACAGGTCCTTAATGGAAGGCAGGTTGGTAGCAATTATTTTTTCTGCAGTTATAATTATCCTCTGAAGTCTGTGTCTATCTTGTTGGGTTGCAGAATCAAACCAGACAGTTATAGAGGTGCAGATGACAGACTCAATAATTCCTCTGTAGAAATGAATCAGCAGCTCTTTGGCAGTTTGAGCTTTCTGAGTTGTCACAGAAAGACCATTCTTTGTTGTGCTTTTTTGATGATATTTTTGACATTATGTATCTCATTTTAAATCTTGAGATATGATAGAACCTAAAAACTTGAAGGATTCTAGCGTTGATGCTGTGTGGTCTGGTATTGTAAGAGGTGAAGTGAGAGATAAAGTCTGCCTCTATTGGTAATGAATAAAAACAATGGCAGATTATCTTTATAATTTGGCAGTGTTCATGGTAGTAACAAAGTCATTACTTTGATTCAGCATGATCCCAGGGAGGGGTTTAAAAAAAAGGGCAGAAATGGTGTCATGATGCAAGCCACAATTTGCATTGCAAGGCAATTACTTGTCTGTTGACATGGAAAACTAAGTTAATATTTTTAGAAGGGCACAAATCTCCTATAAAAAATATTCCTTAGAAAAAAGTGATAAGAAGAAACCCTGACTCTGATATCAAGAACTGAAATCACTTAGGAGACCTGTATATACCATTCCTGACTATGTACACATACTCAAACAAACTAGCATAACTCTTTGCCAATCTTTGGGTAACTCAGAAATATTTTCCACGTCACTAGCCTTAAATATCTTTTGCACACATTTATCCACACATTGATTACCCCACATTACATTTATTTATTGATAAAATTTATTGGTCACCCATTTTACCGTAGAATAACTCTGGATGGTTTACAGTTATATATACAGTTAAAGCATAAAAAGTTAAAATCAGACATTAAAACCCATGTTTGATTTAAAACCCATTTCCCTTAAACATTAATTAGCTACATTAATTTGTTCCTGATTACAATTTCATATTTCCAAAACATCTTTAGGAAGTCAACTGTGAAACTACAAACAATGAAAATAATTTATTGAAAGATATCTTCGTGATGCCAATAGTATTGATGATGTAGGAGGCCCAATATTGTAAAATATTTACTTTGGCAGATGCAACAGATCATAATTTATAATATATCAAATGAACCAAAAATATACATTCAATGGGAAATGCCTAATCAGTTAACCTAAGCTGAATTTCAAAATTAACATGACAAACAAATTGGTACGTCTAAGGGGAATTAACATTGTTTGCTAAATAATCTCCAGCCAAGCAATTTCAAAAAGGCAGCTTTCACATCTTTGTTCCTCATGCTGTAGATTATTGGATTCATTAGTGAAGGCGCCATAGTATATAGTGTGGTAAATACTTGGTCCAGTCTAGATGGAGATTTGGCAGGTAATATCAGGTGAGCCAAGAGGCTACTACCAATGAATAGGGAAACTACAATGAGGTGGGGAATGCAAGTGGAGAAGGCCTTTTCCTTTTTCTCAACTGAGGGCATTCTCAGCACAGTGGAAAAGATCCGCACGTAGCTCAAGATAATGAATGAGAGGCAGCCTACTCCTAAGCATGAACTAAAGACAAGTACCCAGGTTTCTCTGAGATAAGAATCAGAGCAAAAGAGCTTGATTAACTGTGGAATTTCACAGAAGAACTGGTTAATAATATTGGAGCAGAAAAGCATTGAAAAAATATTCCATGTGTGTAAAGCTGAATGCAGAAATCCAAGCATCCAGGCTCCTCCTGCCATTTGGAAGCAAGTGGACCACTTCATTATGGATGCAAAGTGTAATGGGTGACAGATGGCAATGTATCTGTCATAAGCCATGATAGTGAGAAAGAATAAATTTGATGTTAGGAAAGAAACATAGAAAAACAATTGTGTCATACATTCAAAATACAAAATCAATTTGGAATTCATGAAGGTATTAACTATAGATTTGGGTATAATGGCAGAGGTGACACCAAGATCACCAAGAGCTAAATTGATTAAAAAGAAATACATTGGGGTATGCAGGTGGCGATTGAACAGTATCAAAAAAATAATCAGAAGATTTCCCACCAGGACAAAGAGATATGTTATCAAGAAGACAATGCTGTGTAAAATTTGAGTCTCTTGATTTTCAGAAAATCCAGCAAGTACGAAATTCGGTATGCTTGTAGTGTTAGACATGACATTATGCCATCCCTGTAGAAAGATAAAAACTAAATTACATACAGATTTCTTTCACATTACAAAAACTAATTCCACCTAAAAGGAACAATAAGAGCTTTTTATTCTATATGTACTTTGTTCTAATATGCTTAAAGTACAGTATATGCTTTGGGAAGATATAACTATAAAATGGCTTACACCATTTTGAAATTAATATATTTTTTATTTTTATTTTCAGTATAACGCCATAAACCCACACTCACCTTACCTTTTCTTTTACTCCATTATGTGTGAGAATTCTTTTCTCATTGATCCCCAAATTTTGATCTGTTCCCTCATATTTTCTTTCGTCAGGTAGACAAGAAGAGCATATCATATAAATGTTACATGTGTTCAGTGTTTAATAGCACATCACTGCAAGCGCCATCTTCACAAGAATTTTAACAATGCAAATTTAAGCAGATCTCTCATTTCCTGGGGTGGGAGGGGACTGTTTTTTTCAGACTTATATAAACAACTACCATCATGATAACTGGCAAAACAAATTCAGTAGTATAATACAAATATGATTAAAAATAGCAGAGGACTGTAAGTACACTTTTAAAATCATATGTATGAAGAAAGATATGCTGATGCAGAAAAACTGTTACTTTTAAAAATATTCAAAGCAATAGAATGAAGGATTGGAAAGTTTTAAAAAGAAAAACATGGTTTTAGGTTGTAGCTTGAATATTTATATTTTTATTTTTCCCTAAACTGAATCAAATTGATGCATACAAAATGGTAGCTTTATTTCTAGTTTTCTTGCATGCTCCATATTTCCTCCTTCAACCTTCACTTAGCAAAGTATAAGTAACACATTTCTTATTGTGGACTCAATGTGACTTAGGAAAGCTGATTTTGAGCAGCAGTGAATGATAGACATATGATGGCTACCTGGATGACCTTGACATCCAGATATTTTCTCTCATTTCTCCAAGTACCCTCACACTAATAGACCACAGTTAAAACCAAAAGAGAGCAAAAGAATTGTGTTTTCTAACTATAACACACCATCTTCAGAATTTATACTCTAAGGTTACCTTTGATGTCTATACCAGAGTTGATTTGATGGAACAACATATCAGCTGAAATAAATAAATACAGAACTGTTGTCTATGTTATCATGCCACAAATTTCATGAGACCACATAGAGCAACCTCAACTCTCACATGGAATACTGAGAAAAGCTAATGGCATCTGTGCAGAAGGGAATGATCACACAAAGCAGTTTGGATGAGGGTGATGTAATTCTTCAACTTAATTGCCAAGGGCATTGTGTTTGCCTACGTTGTAAGGAAATACATAGATGCACAGAAGTTCACTGACCATTATTATCATCCATGACTGAGTAAATTTCTGTATTTTCAATGTCCATTACAGTTTAATCAAATATCAGGACTAGATTTGGCCTCTATGTAGCTTCTCCTGCTTTTCAAAAGGATGCCCAATTTTTTCTTCATTGTTTTCATTAGGAAATGTACAATTTATTTTATCCTGGATTATATAGATTTGGGGGGGGACACACTACTAATAAATTATTTGTATTTATTAAAAACAGAACCAAAAACAGGAAGCTCATTATTAGTCCCTAACCAAAAAACAAACAAAATCAAGGTATCTATTATTGTGACATTTATCTGAAAATTTACCAAAAATTTACTGAAGAAATTGCACCAAAAAGAGCTAAAAATTTGTTCCATCTCAAACAACTCCTACAGGCTCCCATCTTTAAACTCCAAATCTTGTGAAGCTTCTTCTCTGGTAACATTGTACTGCAAACTAGGGCATACAAAACATCTGCTAGACCAATTTTTGAATACAGCTCATCTGTCTGGAACCCACACTGCATATCAAACATTAATACAATTGAGAGAGTCCAGAGATATTTCACGAGAAGAATCCTCCATTCCTCTGCTCGCAACAGAATATCTTATGACACTAGACTTGAAATTTTGGGTTTAGACAACTTAGAACTATGCTGCCTTCAGTCTGACCTAAGCGTAGTACATACAATTATCCACTACAATGTCCTACTTGTCAGTGACTACTTCAGCTTCAACCACAACAATACATGAGCACAAAATAGATACAAACTTATGGTAAACCGCCCCAAACTTGATTGCAGGAAATACGACTTAGCAACAGAGTGGTCAATGCCTGGAATACATTACCTGACTCTGAATTCTTCCCCAAACCCCCAAAACTTTAACTTTAGACTATCTACTGTTGACCTCACCCCATTCCTAAGAGTTCTGTAAGAGGCGTGCATAAGCACAGCAACTTGCCTACTATCCCTGTCCTAATGTCCCCTTTTATTTGTATCCATTTCATGTATTAATAACCATGTTTATGCCTATATCTGTTATCTAATATGTGCTTGACAAAATAAATAAATAAAATAAAAAAGAATCAATTTTACATGTCCTTCTAGCTCTTCTTAGTCATCTTTCCTTTTGACCTCTGCCTAACTGAATTGATAGGGACTCAGGATATGGAATTGTAGTTTACTGATTTCTCAAGTGCTACCATTGATCTGGAAGGACACGATGAAGCTCTATCTGTATCCCCAAATATTTCCCATTGCAATTTCCCAATGCACTAGATATTTCTAGTGAAAATCAAAGGCAAAGACAAAGAACATTCAATGCAACACAATCAAATAAAAAAATAGGCAAAGAGAAATGTCAGAATTTCCATAGTTTAGACAGAACAAGTTTGATATTCTTATTTCTCATGCTATAGATGATTGGATTGAACAGGGGTGGAAGTAAGGAATATAGGACAGTGAATACTAAATCTAAGTAAGATGGGGTGTTAGAGGGGGGTCTCAGGTAGGCCAGGCATGAAGTTACCACAAATATAGAAAGTATTGTAAGGTGGGGAAGACAAGTGGAAAAGGCCTTCTGCCTTCCTTTCACAGAAGGAATTCTCAACACTGCCTTGAAGATCATGACATAAGAGACAATGATCAAAATAAAACAACCTAATGCTCCAGTGAAACTGGCCACAAGAACTCCATCCTCAACTAGATTGAATCCAGAGCAAGATAGGTTTAGCAAGTG
>WNWU01007664.1:0-28137 GCA_012654045.1 Ptyas mucosa | reverse complement strand
AGCAGCGTGGCCAGAAACCAGTACTCTTTCCGCAAGTCTCTTATTCTTTTAGGGATTTGTTTCAAAGTTGTTATTTCTTTATTCCTATAGTACATAGGTTCATCCTTCGTTATTTTATATACAATATCCCTCACCTTTCTTCTTACAAATCTTATATGTACCTCCCGAGGGAGTTTGTGTTGCCGGGCGTAGTTTGTGTGTACCCGGTACACTTCATCTAATTCATTTATTATTTCTTCCCTTTCTCTTTGAAGAGACTCCGCTATCATCTCTGCCATTATCATCGTCAGGTCTTCCTCCCTCTCTTCCACTACATTTTGGAAACGTAGGAAAAACGCTGCCTTTTCCATTTCCAATTGCGCTACTGTATTCTCGAGTTCCTTATTTAGTCCCATCATTTTTGTATCCAATGCTTCCAACTTTCCTTCTGTCAATTCGGTCTTCTGTTCTATTTCTTTTATTCTTTGATCATTTTTTTGAATAATTTCTTGTATCAGATCCATTTTTTCATCGATCTTTTGAATGTCGTTCTTAACTTCTCTCTTTACCTCATCCATATCTTTTCTAGATTGTTCATGGTTTCTGGTCATGCATTCTTGTAGTTTGACCATTGTTTCTTGGATTGTTATTAATGTAGCTTGCATCGTTGGCATACCAGGGGTGCTTGATTGCTTTTCTGATGCAAACATTCCCTCCAATGTTTTCTGTGACACCGGGGAGGCCGATGTTCCTGCTAAAGTTGGTATTGTTTTCTTTCCCGTTTTCAACGTTGTTGTAGTAGTGCTTGTCATTTCTTTCAAAATTCTGTATTGTTCCTCCAATATTTTATCAACTTTTTCCCAAATCACCATCCAAAATTTTAAATTATCTTTTTCTCTTTTCTTTAAGTAAGTTTCCTTTGACCAGTTAGTTATCTCTATAAAATCTTCATAAAAAATGTAACAGTACTATAAATTTAAGTATAATATAAATATTACAATATAATACTAATATGCGTTGATATAAATAAATATTATAGGTATAAATAGATATGAATATATATAGATATGTATAAATATGTAGTTTAAATAATCACAAACTTAATACTTAATGGTTAATAATTATAATACTTAATTTATCTAAAATCACAAATAAAAAAATTTTTTGTTCAAATTTAATTAAATTTAATTACTTCCCAATGATTTCTTCTAAGTCACTATAATTATATAATTCTCAAATATTCTAGCTTACTATATATTATTTTATATGCTACTTTATTATTGCTAAACAAGTATCGCTGTAATTCTTAATCAATTCTAATAAATATCAATCACAGTTATCTATATTTAAGTAAAAGAGGGCTTTATAAGAACAATATGTATCCAATGTTTTATGAGTTCTGTAAGTCTTGTTTGTTATATTTTCAACAAAGGGGAAAACCAACTTGCTTCTTTTTCACGTTGGGGTCTTTCCCTGTTTCAGTATGGCGATCTCCAATCTGCCCAGTCACCGTCTGCAGTTTTTTTTTTTTTTTTATTCTGCCAGACTACCTCTCTCCTTCCGTTAGGGCAGCCAAAGGGGAAAAAAAGGGAGGATACAAAGTTTGTCCATTTTTCTTTAAGTCTCTATTATTTAAATCCACTTCTCCTCGGCTTCGTTTTTCGCTATTTTAGTGTCTTTTATTCTTTCTCCACTGGTTATGTTCCGTCCTCTTCCTTTCTGCTCACCTCTTCAGTTGCCGCCACCTTTACGCTCTGAGTTCTTCTCTTTTCGTGCTGCCCCTCCGGAAAAATATTTCCTCCTGTTTTGCGCCAAATCGCCCGGATTTTTGACTCTCGCTGTCTGCTCACCCTCGGAAATCTCGCACTGTACTCACTCCTCCGCTCCCAGTGATCTCAATCGGCACGTCAAGTCTCCAGGCCAGCTGTGCTCGTCGCACCGGCTGGCTTCTTCCAAGCCTGGAATGAGGGATCTTCTCGGTACGGCGGGAGATCGCACCTCTCCTCGCCTCCCCCGAAGTTTCCCCTCCTTATTCCCGATCTCTCCAGGATCGGTCTTTACCAGAAAAGGCTCCAAAAACTCAGAAAACCGGCATCAGAAAGAGAGCGCTTCTCTCCTGTGCCGCCACGACTCTACGTCACCGCCGGAAGTCCCACAAAGGAGAATATTCTAATATAGTAGAATGCACTGTGCTTCTTGAAGATAAAAGAATTTCAAAAGCAGTCAACTAAAACCCAGACCTTTTGATACCTGCAGCAACAGAAATTCAGGACTAATATATTTATTTTCCATTTGAATAGACATGACTTTCCTTCATTGATTGCCTTTGTCCACAGTTTATTATATCATGGGAATTATGCTACATGACTCAGCTCCAAAGATTAGTATATCTTCCCCCTTGAGTTGATTATTTTTACATTTCAATTTGTACTGAATTAGATTTTGGAAATTAAAAAAAAAGACAAATTGTAGACAGCATTTTCGTTTCTGTACTGTTCTATAGGATTAAATTGGACAGACCATTTTGGCAAAAGGAGAGGGAGGGAAGGGGGATAGGAGAGAATCTATGGGGCCAGGCTGAGGGAGAGAAGGGGAATAGGAGAGGATCTACGGGGCCAGACTGAGGGAGAGAAGGGGGAGAGGAGAGGATCTATGGGGCCAGCCTGAGGGAGAGAAAGGGAGAGGAGAGGTTCTATGGGGAAAGCCTGAGGAAGAGAACAGGAGACAAGAGGCCGATTGTAACTACTCATTCATTTTCAAACTCTTAAGTGTCGATTTATCAAGCCTGATCACATAGTTTTGTAGCGGAGTATGGGTATTCAGCTAGTAAATAAATATACAAGTATATTCAGATGACAAGGTATAGCTGTACTATGGGATTCCATGTTATATTGAAAAAACTGGGAAAGGGAATTAAGTCAAAGTTTATGTATAGCATTTTATAGACATATTGGCCATGAGGTCTCTGAATATTTTTGCAGATACCGGAAGGTAGCCCTTCACTTACAACCACTCACCCAACGGCTATTCAAAGTTACAGTCACGCTGAAAAAAGTTACTTACAATCAGTACTCACACTTAAAACCGTCATGGCAGCCTCATGGTCATATGATCAGAATTCAGGTGCTTGGCAATTGGCATGTATTTTCAACTATTACAGCAACTCAGTCATATGATCACTATCCATGACCTTCCCAGCCAGCTTCCAACAAGTTAAGTCAGTGGAGGAAGTTAGATTTGCCATGTGATTCACTTAACTAATGATTTGCTTCACAATCATGGCAAAAATGATTGTAAAATTGGGCACAATTCACTTAACAACTGCTTTGCCTAACCATGGAAATTGTCCCAATTATGGTCATAAATTGAGGGCTACCTATAACATATTTTCACCCTATTGATTCATTTATATTAATTTAACAAATCCAAAAGGGGTTATTTGCTTAAACATTTCATTTATTGTTGATTATTTGATCAAAAGAACTTTTCAGAAAGTAATTAAAAATGATAAACTCTTCAACTTGAAATCTCATATGTTTTTCCTAGGTTTAGTGAGGAAAAGATATTTATTTTATCTGAAATGGGCAAATTCAAACATGCTTGTTTGCTCTCATTTTACAGAACAGCAGTTTTTAAAAATATCACTTGGTGGAGCTAGATTATTCTCTAAGTGAATGATCTGAGTATAAAGCAGTCTGCCTTAACGGCTGATAGGCTTGTGAGAAGGATTTTATGAAAATTACAGTATTACAAAATTACAGTATTACAATATTCAGAAACAACTTAGTGACAATTACATTTCCTTGGAGTGGTTCAGTGCTGCATCTTGTCATTAGCCATTGTTCTGGTTCTTCAAAACTGAAAAAAGCAAAATCTAGCTCCGTTCACCAGCCAAGGATCAAAGGGACTTCCAGTTCTAAACTTTATGTGAGGTATTTTGTTTTATTGCAGTTGCATAATATTAAAGTACATGATGAAAGTCTTTCAGTTAAAAGACAAGGATATGCATATTTTTTTTAAAAAAGTGAAAAAGACAGTATTTTTTGAAGTATAAAAAGACACACTTTTTTCCCTCCTAAAAGAGGGTGGAAATGTTGGTGCATCTTATACATGGAATACAGCCATTTTTGGCCTCCCAAAGCCCGGCCTTGCTTGTTCCATTTTTGTAAAAAACGGGCCTGTTTTTGCGAAAAACGGGGCACACAGAGAGTTTGAGAGGCCTGCAGACTGCTGGGGGGGGGGGGGGGATTTGTTTGAAATCTTGGGGCATCTTCCACGCCAATGTGTTTTATGTTCCAAAAAATATGGTACTTAGAATGGAGAATATACTTGTTATTAGTCATTTTTTTCTTACTCACAGACATACTAGTAAGGTGAAACTTCCATTTCCACTACTAAAAAAGATATAGAATCTGTCAATATATTCATTATTGTGAACTTCCAGATAGCCAAGAACAGCAGTTTTTAACTGTCTAGCAACTCATTATACTAGTGTACCCTACTTTCTAAGTGCTTTATGCTAGAAATTGGAACCAGGGTATCTCAACCAACCGGATGACTTACCAGATCTACTCTTGCAGCAATGGTTGTAGCATACAGGTCATACCATTTGCCATTGAGCTATACCAGTTTTCATGTCACGAGTTATTCCCATGTGGTTCATGGGAGGGTGATGTGTGTGTGTGAACAAATGACAATGACTCTTGCCCAAAAGTTGTGGACTTACATACTTTCATTAGATATATGGATGCAAATACCTGGGTTATCATTTTGGCATCATTGGAGTTTATGCTAACGCTACTGATTACCCTGTTAACTTTAATAGGAAGTGAATTAACATTGGTAAATATTATCGCAATCCTATATCATCTTTCAGTAATATATATTACCAGGTGTCTGTCAAATAAGATGAAATACATTTGGGAAACATAAATATATTATATTGTAATAAATGAAAAGTGGGATATAAAATTAATAGTTAATTTTAAAATACGTATTTTTGCTGTAATTTTATTTAATTCTTTCATAGCTAGAATTAAGCAATCCCACTTCCTAGATAATGGATCAGGCATTGGCATAGAGGAGCTTACAGTGTCATATTGATCATATGTTTTGGAGTGACCCAAATTCTATTTTAGTATTTTGTTTATGATTACTTAGGGAAATGTGCTTGTCAAATCAGTGTGCGGTAGGCAGTTTCTACTGGTCTTAAATATGAATTAGGATGGCCTCTAAACTTGTTTACTGAAGATAAACAGCCACTGACAGAGTGAGACACTTGCTTGAATCACAGACTCTTCTGCTCAGGCATCATCCACAAGAACGATTCCTTTATTCCCCAATCCATTTTCATTATAAGAGTGTTTCTACCAATTTGTCTCTTATTTAAATACCAAATCACCATTTAAACTGGACCTCTAATGTTGAATCAAATAGAAAATTAGAAACTGGAAGGTAATATAACTCACATCAATTTTGGAGTATACAACCGAGAAAGGAAGAATTTCAGTTAATTTGAAAATTAGCATTCCACAACTGTGTTTTATTTTAATCATTGTATTTAGAATATTTGTCTATATTTGCATTTCTGTGTGTGAAGTTGATTGTTACATGGGAAGGAAAAAGACAATTTCATAGTTCGAATCCACTTCGGTAATGACTGCTTAGTTTAATAGATTGCTATTGTGGAACTCTTTCTTCCTGATTTTTTCTATCTGTCCACTCCAGCAGGCTAGTTATGCTAGGGTCTCCTCAGCTATGAAATGCCAGTTGGCAGGGCTGAGAAAGCATGCATTCTGTAGTGCCTATCTTATGAAGCATTCTTGCCCTGGAGATTAGGATGGCCCTGATACTTCTGTCTGTCTGTCTCTCTGCCTCTCACTCTTTTATGCCACCCATCTCGCTATACTATTAGATTTGAATAAAACCTTCCTTTCAGCACTAAAGGTCTGGTTTTGTGCCCAGGCCTGGGGTCCTGAGTGTGTGAAGCTATGTGTGCAGCTATCTCCTGACCGTGTTAGCATTTGTGGACTGTTATTTTCCTAGCTTCTGAGCATTTTGATTTTTATATTTATGTTTGTAACTATTTTTACAGTTTTTGTTTTTACTTTTATTTAATATAAAAGCCATCTAAAATCACTTGTTGAGATGAGGGGTTATACCAGTTGATTTGCAAATAAGTGCAAAATGTCTTTGATGAGGGTGACATATACATCTTGTAAAATAAAGTAAGCTATATTTCTTTGCAATAAAGGAATGGACAACTTTCAGCAGCTGAGTCTCCGCTTTTCTAAATTCTTATTTTGGCAGTGAAGGATCTGGTGAACCGGGTGGTAACAATGGCAACACTGGAATAAGAAGGGAAAGAATTGTATTTCATTTTTGAAATATTAAAAAAACTTATTCTGTCCATATTTCATATTATTTTGACCACTTCTGAAGTTTTTGCTACATTTATTCTTGTTTCTCCTTGTTTGATGTCACCTGAACTGTGACCACTGCGTGACAAACAGATATGATTGTCAGCTAGAATACATTAAAAATGAATGGTACTTCAAAAAAGAAAAGTTGTATTGCTATTGGAAAAATAATGTTTCTCCTTCTGTACTTGATCAGTCTGAATATTTTTTTTTTAAAAAAAGCTTGGATTTAATAATAGCATTCTAATTGGAGGGCCTACATGTCCTCCCCCTTCATGGATTACTGCCTTATCGTGGCAAAGGGGCTTACGTAGCTCAATGAAGCTATGAGTTATGCCGTGCAGGGACACCCAAGACGGACAGATCATAGCAGAGAGTTCTGACAAAATGTGATCCAGTGGAGAAGGAAATGTCAACCCACTCCAGTATCTTTGCCATGAAAACCCCATGGACAGTACCAAAAGGAAAAAAGATAAAGAGGCAGGAAGATGAGCCCCTCAGATCGGAAGGTGTCCAGTATGCTACTGGGGAAGAGCAGACGGCTAATACTATTAGCTCCAGAAAGAGTGAAGTGACTGGGCCAGCTACAGATGCATCTGGTGGTGAAAGGAAAGTCTGATATTGTAAAGATTTTTTTCTCCATAAGAACCTGGAATATAAGATCCATGAATCAAGGCAAGCTGGACATGGTCAAACAAGAGATGACAAGACTGAACATTGACATTTTAGGAATCAGCAAACTAAAATGGACAGGAATGGTTGAATTTAATTCAGATGACCATCAGGTATACTACTGTGGGCAAGAATCCCTCTGAAAAAATGGAGTAGCCTTCATAATCAATAAAAGAGTAGGAAAAGCAATACTGGGATACAATCCCCAAAATGACAGAATAATCTCAGTTCGAATCAAAGGCAAACCATTCAATATTACAGTAATCCAAGTCTATGCCCCCAACCACTGGTGCTGAAGAGGATGAAATTGACCGGTTCTATGAAGCCCTACAGCACCTTATATAATTAACACCAAAAAATGATGTCCTTATCATCATGGGAGATTGGAATGCTAAAGTAGGAAGCCAAAAGATAACCGGAATAACAGGCAAATTTGGCCTTGGAGTACAAAATGAAGCAGGGCACAGGCTGATAGAATTCTGTCAAGATACTATGATGGTCATAGCAAACACTCCTTTCCAACAACCCAACAGATGACTCTACACATGGACATTACCAGACGGTCAACACAGAAATCAGATTAACTATGTGCTCTGCAGGCAAAAATGGAGAAGCTCTATACAGTCAGTAAAAACAAGATCAGGAGCTGACTGTGGCTCAGATCATGAGCTTCTCGTTGCAAACTTTAGACTTAAATTGAAGGAAGTAGGGAAAAGTACTAGGCCACTCAGGTATGAACTAAATCATATCCCTGATGAATATACAGAAGACAAATATATTTAAGGAATTAGATCTGATAGACAGAGTGCCTGAAGAACTATGGACGGATGTTTGCAACATTGTACAAGAGGTAACAACTAAAACCATCCCAAAGAAAAAGGCAATAAAGCAAAATGGCTGTCTGAGGAAGCTTTGCAAATAGCTGAGGAAAGAAGGGAAACAAAAGGCAAGGGAGAAAGAGAAAGATACACCCAGTTGAATGCAGAATTCCAGAGAACAGCTAGAAGAGATAAAAATGCATTCTTAAATGAACAGTGCAAAGAAATAGAAGAAAACAATGGAATAGGGAGGACCAGAGATCTCTTCAAGAAAATTGGAGATATGAAGGGAACATTTCATGCGAAGATGGGCATAATAAAGGATCAAAATGGCAGGGACCTAACAGAGGCAGAAGAGATTAAGAAATGGCAGCAAAATTACACAGAACTATACAAGAACGAGCTTAACATCCCTGATAATCATGATTGGGTGGTCACTGACCTTGAGCCAGACATCCTAGAATGTGAAGTCAAATGGGCCTTAGGAAGTCTGAGCAACAACAAAGCTAGTGGAGGAGACAGTATTCCAGCTGAGCTATTCAAAATCTTAAAAGTCGATGCAGTAAAAGTGCTACACTCAATTTGCCAGCAAATTTGGAAAACTCAACAGTGGCCACAGGATTGGAAAAGGTCAGTTTACATTCTAATTCCAAAGAAACTATCGCACCATTCCATTCATTTCACACGCTAGTAGGTTATGCTTAAAATCCTCCAAGCTAGGCTCCAGCAGAATGTGGATCGAGAACTACCAGAAGTACAGGTAGGATTTCAAAGAGGCAGAGGAACTAGAGATCAAATTGCCAACATACGCTGGATAATAAAGAAAGCTAGGGAGTTCCAGAAAAACATCTACTTCTGCTTCATTGACTATGCTAAAGCCTTTCATTGTGTGGATCACAACAAATTGTTGCAAGAGTTGGGAGTGCAGCTAGACCATCTTATTTGTCTTTTGAGAAACCTATATGCGGATCAAAAAGCAACAGCGTGAACTGGATATGGAACCACTGATTAGTTCAAAATTGAGAAAGAAGTTTGGCAAGGCTGTATACTGTCGCCCTGCCTATTTAACTTATATGTGTTGTGGCTCCAACCCCCGAGGCCATCGCATCGGAGGAAGAAGGCTCCGAACAGGAGGGAGAGGAGTCAGCCAGGCCTCCCTCCCCCGGCCCCTCCTCCCTGGTAATTCATCAGCTGCCAGCCGAAGGAGAGGAGATGAGTCAGGAGCCAGGTGTCTCCGATCAGTCGGAGGATAATGAGGAAGGCCAGAGGTGGCTGGACCCACGCCAGTGCCGGCGTGATAAGAGAGCTCAACAAATGAGGAAGCGTGCCAGGGATTAGCAGGACCGCACCCCACAGGACCATACCTCACAGGTTATTTAAAGGAGTGGGGTAGCAGTTGGAATTCTGTGACGGACAAAGTTTTACCCTGGCTAGTCCTTGGAGCTAAGCATCAGCCGGCTGGAAAGATTTGGACTTTTGAATTATATTTCCCTCAATTGGTGTGTACGTGTTTTGTTATCTGGTGGAGGTATTTCCCCCCCCCTTGTTTAGTAAAGACCTTGGCAGCTGGTTTACAAAGGGCTGCCAAGCCGTGATAACGAGCCTTCCGTGTGTGTGCTACTCCTTTAACCCTCGTCTGTCTGTGTGGGTTGTGTGTGTGGAGGACGGGGACAGAACAATATGCAGAGCACATCATGAGAAAGGCGGGGCTAGATGAATAAAAAATTGGAATTAAGATTGCCGGGAGAAATATCAACAACCTCAGATAATGCAGATGATACTCCTCTAATGGCAGAAAGCAAAGAGGAACTAAAGAGCCTCTTGATGCAGGTGAAGAAGGAGAGTACAAAAATTGACTTGTAACTCAACATTAAGAAAACTAAGATCATGGCATCCGGCCTCTCAATTCCTGGCAAATAGATGGGGAAGAAATGGAGGTAGTGACAGGTTTTATTTTCCTGGGCTCCAAGATCACCGCAAATGGGGACTGCAGCCAAGAAATTAAAAGATGCTTGCTCCTGGGGAGGAAAGTTATGGCAAATCTAGACAGCATACTAAAAAGTAGACACATCACCCTGCCAACAAAAGTGCGTATAGTCAAGGCTATAGTTTTCCCAGTTGCAATGTATGGCTGTGATAGTTGGACCATAAGAAAGGCTGAGCACCAAAGAATTGAGGCCTTTGAACTATGGTGCTGGAGAAGACTCCTGCGAGTCCCTTGGACTGCAAGGCGATCAAACTGGTCAGTCCTAGAGGAGATCAACCCTGACTGCTCTTTAGAAGGCCAGATCCTGAAGATGAAACTGAAATACTTTGGCCACCTAATGAGAAGGAAGGACTCACTGGAGAAGAGCCTAATACTGGGAACGATTGAGGGCAAAAGAAGAAGGGGATGGCAGAGAATGAGGTGGCTGAATGGAGTCACTGAAGCAGTACGCGTGAGCTTAAATGGAATCCAGAGGATGGTAGAGGACAGGAAGGCCTAGAGGAACATTGTCCATGGAGTCATGAGGGGTCGGACACGACTTCACAACTAACAACTACAACAGCATGTCCTCACGAGCTTAAGAAATCAAATCATTCCTTTTCTGTTTTGGTTCTTGCTACAGCTTTTTTGTCATATACAAATATTGCCTATTCTTGAAGTCTCCTTCTAGTTTAAAAGGAAGATAAAGTTAATCAATCAGTAAATCCCTAGTGTCTGTAAATTCATTCAGCTCCAGATGTAGGTCAATTACATTTGGCACTTGGTTAGTTTGCAAAAGAACACCTATGCATGCAGAAATTAATCAAATAAATCTATTTTGAAAGGGTTTGTGCTGCAAAGCTTTGAATACACTGTTATCGTGACCTCAAGTGAAGCTTCTTGAACTTATTGCAAAAAAAGTTTATTCAATATTGTAGGTGTTGTTTCTAATAGAAAGTTGTAAGTGTTGAGTGATAAAAAATGTCAGGGCTGTATCCGAAATGAAAATTCCAAGTATTGTACAGACCTTAAGTAAATGTATTTTGCTTTTGCTTTTGCTTTTCACAAATAATTTAAAATCCATTTTTCTCACTTTGCTCATTTGGTTCCTACAACAAATCTGGGAGATAATTTAGACTGAGTGCTAATGGCTGGCCTATTGAATTTGGCAGATTAAATATCTAAGTGGCTCACTACTTCTCAGCTAAAATTTAAAAAAAAGATTTCATTAATGCTGTTCAATTATTTGGGATGTACAGAGGTTTATTTATTTACTTGTTTATTTATTAAATTTATATGCCATTCATCTTGCCTAGAAGTTATTGTATATCTTCTATTTACTCCAAACGAATTAGGACATCCTCAAAAGAATATATAGAATATACATACATACATACATACATACATACATACACACATATACATACACACACACATACATACATACATACATACATATATATATATATATACCCACAGCTTCTAAACTGAAAGTAGGGGCCCGATGACAAGTTAGAGAGCTTGTCGAAACGTTGCCAAAAAGAAAACTTTTAAAGTGTTGGTTAGGATTTTAGCCAGAGTTTCAGAGGACCTTACAAAGTGTTTTGTTGGGATTTTGGAAGATCTTAAGCTGGGATTTTAGCCAGGATTTTAAGCATTTCAACTAACAGACTTTTAATGATGTGGGAAAACACCCGAGATTTTAACTTTTTATACACACACACACACATACTTAGAATTAGCAACATGGAATATCTGCCCAATTAATATGTGCATGTCACATCTTTTTATATGCACATGCGCACTCACATGCACACTGCATACACTTACATTCTCTTTACTTCTTTGGACAGAAAAATCAAAACAGAATAGGGGGAAGAAAATGGAATAGAGATGGGATGAAAAAATATAATTGCACTAAGAGAGTAAGAGAAAGTAGCGGACAAAATTGAATCGAGTTAAGCAAATAGAGAAAATAACTGGCAGAGAAGGAAGGAAAACAAGAGCTACATTTAAATATTACAATTTATTAACGGAAGGGATGAGCCCATCTTTTCCAGGTGGCTGAAAAAGATAATCTCCAGAGGCCTCTTCAGCAATGCTATCTATATGAAGCTATTTTTATTTCTTGTCCATTTTTTTGTTTTCAGTTGTTTTCAGCAACTGACACTCAACCATTTCCCCTTTTCCAATTTTCAGGAAGTATTTGAGAGATTCATCTTTCATCAAATAAACACAATATGTAGATGATGCATATAGACTAATAAATTTAATTTTCAGGGATTGTCTTCCCCTTCTACACATCAATAGTGGACAGGGTTTTTCCCCCCTTAAGGTCACATTTTCTCAGGGATATTGTATTTGAAGCCCAGTAAAAGTTGACTGAATAGCTGAAGCAAACAGCAGGGACAGAGTCCAATTGGTAGGGGGACAATTTTTTTTCCTAACACCTTGCTTTTCCTTTTACTATCCATTCATCCTTTCCTCCTTTTGCTCCCTGTCTCTCTTCTCTCTCTTTATAAAGCTTGCTTATAGAATTGTCTTTTAAAATAAGGCTGGGGGTTGACTGTAGCCCTAACAATGAATTACCAATTTGTATAAAAATATTCATTTACTCTTCCCAGATTGCAATTTTAAGAGAAAAAAAGTCTAACCCTATATTAACATTAACTTGTGTGTGTGTGTTCATATTTAAGGTGACCAGATTTTAACATTGGTAAAGAGGGACACCATTGACCGGGGGGGCATGGCTTATTTTGTGGCTGTGGCTTGTGGGGGGTAATGTGACTGGGTAGGCGTGGCCAACTTTTTTTTTTTACTTTTAAAAACATTTTTTTCTACAACCTTAAGAGGTTGCAGAAAAAAATGCAAAAAAACATCCATAGATATGCTCAGAAGACATATAACAGACTTCCAAAGTTCTGCAATTCAGCCATTATAAAACTCTCCTACTTCTACATCATGTGTACTTCTAGTAAGAAGTGAGTTGAACTAACAATATGACACTTCTGGGTGTAATTTAAAAGTTCAAACTGTTATTTCTCAACTCCTATGGTTATAACCCAACTCTTTAGAGCTAGTCCTAGAAATTAAGGTAGGTGCTCCCCAGTCAGAATGAAACTAAGAATATATTAATACCTTCTGCTAAAAAGGCTTCAGCTTGGTTGAATCAGCACCTACATATATTTTATACACTCCTCAGTTACTGGAGTCTAATAATTTTCTCCCCAAATTCCCCTGTCTCAAACATACATTTTAAATCACCCATTCTACTTATTCTTTCAATCATACATAATAACAAGTCCTTTTATTACTTAAAATATGTGAAAAGTAAGAACATCATAGATTCTATGGAATTAACCCAATGTCAGTATCACTTTCTTCTTTTTCAGTGTAGAAAAATATTGTTTTGTCTAAATATCCCAGTTGTGATTGGGCTTATTTGTCATTATCCAAGAAAAGCCACTTTTATCCAATCCAAGTTTGGGATGCCCTGGTATAATATCTAGGCATTTACGTCCTATTACCACAGAAGTGAGTCTCTGGCCACAAATAAGATCAGTGCTACCTCTCCTGGACTCATAGAGATTGCTTTTTTATATGGCTATGTCCATATTCATTTTTTTAAAAAATGGACTCTTTTTAAAATTGTAAGCTGAGATTTTGAGTCAGGTACCTTGAAATTGAAGAAACAAATAAAAATCTAGAAGGGAAATTCTCCAAAAAGGTGATATCTCATCCAGATATCTCTTCACAGGGTGATCTATCAGCTCAGTCAACCCATGGTGCCTACTGGATCCAATGAAGTTTCAGAAGGCACCTGCACAGTTTTCCAAGAATCTGAGGTCAGTTGAGACTGATTACTCATTAAAATAAAGGGGAAGCTGAGGAGTTTGACCAAATTACACTGGAGTGATCTGTCTCTTCTCACAGATCCAATACTGCTCCTTGGTTTACCAAAGAGCTTATGGAGATGAAATCACACAGGAAGACCCATTTTGAGTCCAACCACTAGTAAGAGTTAACATTTGCATCTACACAGTGAAAATCAAGTGTCGCTAATCCGGCTTGCCCCTCGCCGAGTAGGACAAAGCAGCCAACGCGCCTCTCAGGAGAGGCGGCCACTTCTCTTTCCTGCCTTTGCCCAAGAAAGAGCAGGAGCCCAACAGATCAATGGAGTCGGTCACGGCCCCACTCCCTTCCTTGCCCACTCTTCTCACCCAAGATCTTCTCCAGGGCACCCAGGGCTGCTGTGGCCGAGCGAGGCTCCCTTTCTAGGAAAGGAGGGGCAACCACTCAGCGCTCAGGGCTTCGAAGCGGCTCTCCCAAAGAGCATCCA
Source organism: Ptyas mucosa (assembly GCA_012654045.1). Taxonomy (NCBI): domain Eukaryota; kingdom Metazoa; phylum Chordata; class Lepidosauria; order Squamata; family Colubridae; genus Ptyas; species Ptyas mucosa. The sequence continues at coordinate 13,944 of WNWU01007664.1, read as the reverse complement.
AAGCTTTGCTGAAGCAGGTGTCAGCGAGTTAACTTGCATTTTTTCATCGCTGCCATAATCAAAGAGGAAAAAAGGGGGAAAAAAACCGGAGCGAGCAGTACAGTTTGAAATTTAGTGCTTGGCATTTGAGAGATTGTCCTTCTCTCCCTTCCTTAATAGATAGGGTTATCCAGGTGATGAAAGGGAGGGGGACATTCCTGTGATCTGAAGCAGTTGGCAGAAGAGACTGACTTGGAAGGTCAGGGCATTGAGATATTGTGAGGCAGAAGGGGAGGGGTTTGGTTTCGGAGAATCAGTTTTGGCTGCATATGAGTTTAGGTCGGACTGTAAATTCTTTAATAAATGAGAGATTCATCAAAGACTTTGTGTTTGAGAATGAAGTTTATTTGAGATTACGCCGAAACCTGACAGACAGCCAAAACTCCTTTCCAAGCCAGGCTGGCTGACTTCAAAGCTCCCACCTCCGTCCCAGATATTTGGGGTGAGTGGAGGAATAGTCCAAACGCCATGGCTGGAAGCCGTTTATCCGAGGAAAGTTTACTTCAAGCAACTGGAGGAGAGCCAGTCCTGACTCCAGCCAGCTTGGATACCTTGGGATCTCATCTCCCCCCTCCCCCAACGAAGCTGCAGGATAGCCCAGCTCGGACCGGGACACGAGCAAGGAGAAGAAAGATAAGTACACTGGCCCCTTGCCAAAAGCTGCGGAGGTCGAATTTCCTTTCCTGAATGTCCAGGGAAAGGGGAAACCCTTGAGCGAGTTGGGGAGGGTAGATTGGTTACTGGATTGGCAGCAAGCCAGACACAAAGAAGTTTCAGGGAAGCCACTCCTGGGCCCCATAGATGAATTGAAGGAGAAGTTTGACCGTGCCATCTTTCTGGAGGAGGAGAAGCCATCATGCAGGCCAAAGGAGAGGGGGGGACCACTCGAGCCTGCTCAATCAAAATACCCTAGGCGGAGGCGCAGCCTTTCCCCTCCCCATGGTGGAAGGAGGGGAAGCCCAAAGCCTCATCCATGGGTCCCTCCCTTGCAGAGCAAACAAAGCCGCCCAGACCGAATACCACCCTCCTACCCTAAACTGAGAGGGGAAGAAGAAGAGTATTGGCACCAAGAGCAGCCTTACAGAGCCCCGCACTGGGAAGATAGAGCAGCGAGAGAGGGCCCACCACCCCGCTTTAGAGGGAAGTTCGATGGTGACCCAGACCAACTGGCACAATTCCTCGACACAGCTGAAATCTACATAGAAAGTTATGGGCACCTCTACCCATCTCCCAGAGCCCTGGTCAGTGCCATTGCAGAGGGTCTGGAGGGGGAAGCAAGGACATGGTCAGCAACCCTATACAAGAACAGGGCCCCCCAATTGCGCGACGCTGATGGGTTCTTGCAACTGCTACGAACCCAGTTCGAAGAGGCAGAGGAAGACCCTTATGTTGAAGACGAGCTCAGAAATCTGATGCAGAAGGGGAAGCCTATCAGAGACCATATCCGCGAATTCAGGAGAGTCATTGGGACGCTACCTCCCCTACCCAAGCGGCTACTGGTTTACTTTTTTAGGACGAGCTTGGATAAGCGAATTGGCCAGGTGATCGCTTATTGAGACGTCCCAAACCGACTCTCCGATTGGTTCCGAGTAGCAATAAGAGTCGACAGGGGATTGCGTGCCAATGACATGCCGAAACAGTCAGGTAGCAAGGAGGAAGGCCGACCTGACCGGAGACCACCTGACAGACGAGGAACCGCGACATCAGGAGCAGCCCGCTGACACTCAGCCTTTGTTTTCCTGGCTCAGAAGGGGATGCTGGGAGCTGTAGTTTGAGCTCAGTCTACGGCAAAAAGCCAGCGGTGCCTCTGACTCCCCAGTTCTCCCAGCAAGACAGTCAGTGGAGGGGCACGTGGTTAAGTGGAAGTGGAGCCCGCTCGGAGGTTGAGGCTCTTTTGAGCGCGGGCCCTGCGCTCTGCTGTGTGCTCTCCCTGCTCAACAAAGACTGGAGAGAATATGCAAAGCCCTAGCAGCCCCCAGGGCCGCTGTTGCCCGTCCCTTCCCTCTTCCCCAGTCAGCGAAGCAAAGAGTGACGGGGCTAGAATAAGGTGACCAGATTTTAACATTGGTAAAGCGGGACTTTTTAAAAATGCCGCGGGACGCGGGATAAATTGTTTAAAATCGGGACTGTCCCGCCAAAAGTGGGACGTCTGGTCACCTTATTCATATTCAGTTTTTTGGGGATGGGCACACTTAATAATATTTAAGTCCCTTGTTATATAGATTTAAATTTTATTGATTAAAATCTTATTTGAAAATTACTGCACAAATACTTTTTAAACTGCACTAGCCTGGATACAATGAAAGGAAGCTAAAAATTAACATATATAGCCCTATGATAGAGCAATATATACTATAGCAGTAATTGATGTCCTTTCTTCCCATAACAGTTTTTAACAATTACTCTCTAGTTAATAGTTCTTGAAATTCTACCAGTCAAATAACTGATTATCTGTAAAAGCCTGAAGATGGAGATTTAACTGCTAAAATCATTAGCTTTCATATAATTCCTTTTCAGATTAGATTTAGGGGCATTGACCATCAAGTCTCAGGAGGTCATGAGTAGATGAGGTACTTTCAACTCAAACACTGTTACAATTAATTTACTCCTGCAAATGTGTAAGTTAGCTCTGAAGGCCAATAAAGTGTTTCAAGCAACCATAAGAACATTAGTTAGTTTAATGAGAACATTATTGACTGCCGACACACTGAGGAATATATTAAGACTTTGATTTTGTTACAGAAAATTTGTTGCAAACACGCTGAAAGTTGAGCAGATAATGTAGATGGCTAAGTCTTTATTCAGTTTGCTTCATGATCAAGAGCCACACTAGATTTGCACCATTAAGCAGACACTGTGCATTATATTTAATATAATGATCCAGCCAGTTCAGAATTATTTAATAGGAGATCAGAAAGTTTAGACATTTTGATAGGAATATCTGAAACAGCAATACTTTATCACTTATAAATTAAATGGTCTGTTTCTCTTCAAAAATATGGAACCCAACCCAGCCATTTGGGTAAGCAAAATCCTGCATCACATTAGTTGCCTGTTGACTGTCGGAATATGGATGAGTGCCTTGAAATATAACACCCAAATTACTTTTTATATTCCTAGATTTCATTTTGATCATAATTGGTTTATTTAAAAAGGGAAGCATGGATTCCTACTGTTAGAGGATGGTAAATACACACAAAAAAGTGGTGGGGGGTTGGGGGGTTGCCATTTACATATAGAAAGCCTCTTGGTATTTTGATCCTGATCTCTTAAGGTTCTTGCTCTCCATGAAAATTTTAATCCAGTTCCCAACACAGTATTAACAGAACAGCTTTTTTCTTAGTAGATGAAGATCTTTAATTTAGCTTAAAGCCTTTTATCTTTGTCTGTGAGTTCATTGTCTTTTATCTCTTTGCTCTCTATAAAATCATATGCTTTGTTATTTTATAATCTATCTTGTGTTCTGTCCAACTTGGATTTAGGGATCTGTAAAATATTTGTATTGCTATTGGGGTAGGCAGTCCAGTGGCCTAACAGTTTATTACATAAGCTTTATGATCAATATCAATATATTCTTGTGCTTTGGAGTTGGAACTAACAGCACTATAATATTCCTTCTAGTTACCTTCTGTATTCAATTTATCATGTTGAAATTACGCTTTGTTTTATATTATGTAGATTTGTCATAATAGTCATTAATCTATATTTTATTCTGCTACAATATTTTTTTAAAAAAAATATTCCATATTATTCATATTGTATATTTTATAGTATAAGTGGATGGAGATGTACCTTCTTCTAACATGTGGCAATTACCTAATGGTAAAATTTCCAGTGGTAACACTGATGAACTTTGCAATGATCTCATTGAGTCAAGGTATCCTGTTCTTCTGGAAAGAAATATATATTGTTCTTGTGTTTGCATTACAAATGCAGCAAACAAATACTGCTGCTTGTGGGGAGCAACATGAATCCGGTGCACAAATGAATGCTGCAACTTGCTAGACTTGCCACTCTCATGGCATGGTATTATTTTTGTTCCGTTGCTAAGTCATGTCCAACTCTTCATGATTCCATGGACCATAGCACATCAGGCCTCCCTGCCTTTAATTGTCTCACAGTTTGCTCAAAGTCATATTCATTGCGTCAATGGCATTGTCTAACCATATCATCTTCTACTGTCTCTTCTTCTTTTGCCTTTAAAGGTAGGGTGTAAGGTGGTCCAAAGGGCTTAGATGGGGATGGGGAGGGGAGAAGATAAGAGAGTGGGAATTGCAGCGCTTCTGCGGTCATAAATGAGGATGGGTTTGCCAAATGCCTGAATTTTGATCATGTGACCAGCTGTTACTATGGGTTGTAAGTCTATTTTTTTTTTGGCACAGTCATAATTTTGAATTGCTGCTGAATGAATGGTCATAAGAATGGTCACAAGAGCTCTGGTGGCTCAATAGACTAAGGCAGTCATTAACATCCACTTACATCTGCTGCCTGCAATTACTGCAAGTTCAAATCCCACCAGGCTCAAGGTCGACTCAGCCTTCCATCCTTTCTGAGGTAGGTGAAATGAGGACCCAGATTGTGGGGGCAATAAGCTGACTTTGTATAAAGATGCAAAAGTATGAAGGCTATTGCTTAATGCATTGTAAGCCGCCCTGAGTCTCCGGAGAAGGGCGGCATATAAATCAATTTTTTTTAAAAAAAATTGAGGACTATCGGTAATCATAAACCCTGGATGCTAGCAGAGGTACAATCACTTCTGAGAGCCCGAAACTCCACCTTCAAGGCTGGAAATGAAGATGAATACAACGAGGCCAGGGCAAACATGAGGAGAGGCGGCTAAACAGAAATACAAACAAAAGATAGAGAAGCATCTGGAAGATAATAACTCAAGACAGGTGTGGCAGGGGCTACAACACCTAACCAACTATAAGGGCAATACAAAAAAAAAAATAGCCAATGCTTATGCCCTGCTGGTAGAGGAGCTAAATAGCTTCTTCGCCTGCTTTGAGTTCAAAAGACCTGTCTCTGTGGCTCTAGCCCGAAGGCCCTCTAACCTCCAGCCCCTCACCCTGGATGAACATCAAGTGAGAGCTGTGCTGAAGACTCTAAATCCAAATAAAGCTGCAGGTCCAGACAAGGTGCTGGGAAAAGTGGTAAAAACCTGTGCTGACCAATTAACAGGGATCCTGACAAGATTTTTAACATCTCCCTGCAACAGGCTAGAGTCCCATCATGTTTGAAAGCAGCCACAATTATTCCAGTTCCGAAGAAAGCACCCTGAATGCATTATGGACGCTGATGCATAAGTACACCAGTGTGCTACCGTCCCTGTCCTAATATTCCTTTTTACTTACGCTTTTCATGTATTCAAATTATGTTTATACTTTTACCTGTTATCTTATATATGCTTGACAAAATAAAATAAACTTAAACTTAATGATTATAGACGCATTGCACTGACGTCTATAGTGATGAAGTGTTTTGAGAGACTGGTCCTACAATACCTCAGGTCCTGTCTTCCACCAAATTTCGATCAACACCAGTTTGCTTATAGAAGCAACAGGTTGACAGAGGATGCCATTGCCACTGCTCTACATATTGCACTGAGCCAACTTGAGTACAGAGTGGAACCTGCCCCACTGTATATCGAAGGGGAGTTGTATGGAGCGGTTTCCTTTTTTAAATTCTTGGGAATGCTTGTTAGTCAAGATCTCACCTGGAAAAACAATACGTCCCTGGTGATTGGCAAGGCCTAACAGAGACATGAGCCATTGTTCCACCTGTAAAAAATCAGGTGGAATAACGGCTCATGATCTCTTTCTATCGGTCCATGATAGAAAGTGTCCTCATATACTGCATTACAGTATGGTAAGCTGGTTTAACTGCTGTGGACAGGAAGGCACTACAGAGAGTGATCAATTCGGCACAAGAAACCATTGGTTGCCCTCTAACACTACTGGATGACATCACCAGGTCTTGCTGCTTTAGCAGACTACGGAAGATACTCAGAGATAATTCACACCCTGGTCAGTGTCTCTTCGCACTTCTACCATCGGGCAGAAGACATCAAAGCATCGCCAGCCGAACAAATAGATTTAAAAATATTTCTACCATCGGGCAGAAGACATCAAAGCATCAGTGTCGGCTGGCGGCCCCCAGGGGTAGAGCCTTCTCTGTGGGCGCACCCAACCTCTGGAATCAACTTCCCTTGGGGTTCCGGTTGGCCCCTGACCTTCACACCTTCCACCGCGAATTAAAAACTTGGTTATTCGAGTCTCCCGACCTGGACTGATGGGCTTTATACGGGTTTTTAACTTTTATCTGATCTAATTAGGTATTCTCCTACATGGAGGGAAACAGCAGTCAGATCGGGGAGACGCTCTGTCTATGCGCATGACCGAGTCTGCTAAGAAAGCTCCGCCCTCTGTGCCTCTCCAGTTATTCGACTCGGTCTACGCTGACAGACGTGTCTCCAGATCTTCCGAGTTTCCCTCAGATTTCGCAGTTTAACTACTTGCCTCAGGAGCGGTTTCTTTCTACCGGCTGGTAGATTGCTTCTCAGCCGACCTCAGCGCTACCTTTGCTGACTCCCCAGACCACCGGGGAGCTGTAGCTGCGCTTATAAGGCATTTGCCTAGCAGCCTGTCAATTGGCGTCGGCTCGAGTGGCTGCTTGCCGCGCCATTTAGTCGCGCTAATAGCCAGATGGCTAGCGACTCTTCCATCCGCCTCCTCACACCTTCGGCGATCCCGGACTCGGCGCTGCTTCTTCTAGGCCCTGGTGAGTCATTCGCGCCTTTTTCTTGCCGCCGCCAACCGCCAGGAGAGAATTTCAAAATGACGGACGCAGCTCAATCGGCAGCAGGGGCGCTTGCCAAGACCTCCGGCAGACGCCGCCATCACAGCGATCCCCTAGAGGGATCTTCTGCATTACCTCCTCCCACTAAGAGATCCAGGGGCAGAAAGGCTGCAGCTTCCTCTTCTCTCTCCTCTTCCTCTAAAGAGGATCAAAGGAGACACAGGGCCATTGAGAAGGCCTTCCTTAAGGCTCAGGCCCAGGTTATTCCAAGCAGGGCACCTAGACCATCCCCTGACCAGCAAGCCATGGCCCAACGAGCTGCTGCTTCTCCTCGGTCAGTGAGGGAATTCTCCCCCGACATTCCTGAATCTACAGCTGGGGCTCCAGCTGCAGACCCTCAGAGACTATTCCAAACGTTGCCCAGTCCTACCTTGGCTACAGCTACTCAGGAACCAGCACATAATCAGCCTGCTCCTTCGGCACCTTGAGCGCCACCTCCCACTCATTTGGCTAGCTCCTTGGAGGCCATGATTTCAAGGGCGATAAGGCATAGCTTTGCTGAATGTCTCCAACAGCTTCCAGCTCCTCCTTCGGTAGCCAGACAGCAAACCCAGCTTCGGGAGGCGGACGGTTCTCTTTCTGAGCAGGATAATTTAGAGACACAGTCCTTAGCGGACCAGGCTTCTGTTTCAGAAGGGGATGATCTTAATGAACAAGCTTGGTCTGATGATGACGGTTTGGGACCTGATCAGCCATCTTTTATCGGCCTATTCTGCCCTCAGATGTTTCGTTCACTCCTATTCAAGGCGATCTCCACCACCCGACTGGGAGAACCACCTTCTCTTGCTGGCACTCAGAATCCCAGCGACCCGGCTTCGGCCATGTTCGCTGAGCATGTTGTGCAACTGGAAACAATTCCAGCTCCTAAGTTGTTTACCGATATCTTACAACGACAATGGGCTCTCCCAGGAGCAGGGCCCAGCCCCAATGGACTAGATAAGAAACTCTACAACTCAGCTGCTCCGCTAGCTGACCTTCTGCAGCCACCATCTGTGGACCCTCCAATTGTTGCCCTCACCAATTCTTCCTACCCCACGGGACCGACTGAGGACTCCCTTCGGCCGGAAGATAAACGAGCGGAAAAGACACTTCTCAAGGGCCACCAGGCTTCCGCCTGGTCTATCCGCGCTTCTACATCCGCGTCGTTCTTCAACAGGGCAGCATTACTATGGCTGAAACAACTTCAAGCTCGCCTACCCCTGTCGGATGCTCGGTCACATCAGGACCTGAACAAGGTCGTCGCAGCTCTAGAATTTTCCGCCGATGCTACCCTTAATGCCACCATATTCTCAGCCAGGGCCTTGGGCTCCACCGTCGCCTCCCGCCGCCTCTTGTGGCTGCGCAATTGGCAGGCCGACATGCGCAGCAAATGGCAGCTGGCCTCTGCTCCTTATGCTGCGGGTTCCCTCTTTGGCTCCGCCCTGGAACCCCTCCTGGTTGAAACGCGGGACTGTCGCAAGATCCTTCCTCCGGCCTCCCGGCGTGGAGATTCCCGATTCTCTTTTTTTTTTTTTTTTAATTTTTTTTTTTATTAAACATTAAGACATACAAAACAAAACAAAAACAATAACATATAGACATAAACAACAAAAATACAACCATTCCCTCCACCTACACCACTCGTACTACATATACATATACATATTTGTTGTCAGTCATCTACAGATCATATCTTTTTTTTTTTCAAATTACATGGTCGATTGTCATGTGTTTCACCTCAAAATTGTAAATATTGATATTATGATACTCTTTTTGTTCTATATCTCTCTACTTTATGTAACCCTATTTGTCGTGTTTTAGTTTATTGTTATTTTGCTTTCCAGCCATTGGTACCATTTGTGCCATACTTGGTAGAATTCGCTTTCTTCTTTGTCCTGGAGTTCTAAGGTTAGCTTGTCCATTTCGGCACATTCATTTATTTTGGAAATGATTTTTTCTCTGCTCGGGATCAGGTCCGTCTTCCAATTTTGGGCATATATGATTCGCGCTGCTGTGAGAATATGGGTACTGAGGTATTTTATTTCTTTATTATATTGTGTTGTCATCATTCCGAATAAGAAGAACTCTGGTTTATTTGGTATTTGCAAGTTTGTTATTTCTTCTATTATGGTTTTGATTTCTTGCCAATAAAGTTGTGCTTTGCTACATTTCCACCACATATGAAAATACGATCCTTTTTGTTTTTTGCATTTCCAGCACAATGCAGATGTGTTTGGGTAAATTTTGGCTAGTCGGGCCGGTGGTAAGTGCCATCTGTAGAACATTTTTATTAGATTTTCTTTATAGGACGTGGCTTTCGTCATTCTAATGTTTTGTTTCCATAGTTTCTCCCAATCTGTAAGTTGAATATTGTGTCCTATATCTCTGGCCCATATTATCATGTTGTGTTTAACTGTTTCTTCTAGGAGCACGTCTCTCAGTAGAAAATTATATAGTTTAGTTATTAATTTTTGGTCCGTCCCTAAAAGAATTTTGTCCAAATCGTTTGAGTCAATGGCTATTCCATATTGTAGTTTGTCTTTGTTATATCTTGATTGGATTTGAGTATAGTGCCACCAATCCATATTTTTGTTAGTCTCCTGGAGTTGTTGTCTTGGAAGAAGTTCACCCTCATCGTTTAACAAATCTTGATATTTCATCATTTTGCCTATTTCTAAAGTATTCGGGAATATTAATGCTTCCATCGGGGACCACCATCTCGGTATTGATGTATAGTATCTCTTTCTTATTCCCAGCCAGATTTTATACAGTGAAGCCCTGATAATATGTCTTTGAAAATACATGTGTTTTTTGTCGGGTCCGTCCCAAAGAAAAGCATGCCATCCTCTTATAAGGTCAAATCCTTCTAGGTATAATGTTCTCTTATTTTCCAATTTTATCCAATCTTTAATCCAAATTATACCGGACGCTTTGTAATATAACTCCCAGTTTGGTACTGCTAGGCCTCCCTTGTCTCTTGTATCCTGTAGTGCTTTAATTTTGATTCTGGGTCTTTTCCCTTGCCATATATATGTTGCTACTATTTTGTTAAGTTTTTTTAAAAAATCCTTCCCTGGATATACTGGTATGACCTGATATAGAAATAATATTCTCGGTAAAATGTTCATCTTTATTGTGTTAATTCTACCTATCAGTGAAAGTTGAATTTTGTTCCATATTTCCAGATCTCTTTTAATTTGTTTTAATAATTTTGTGTAATTATCTTCTTTAATTGTTGTGGATTTCGCTGTCAGCCAGATACCTAAATATTTTATCTTCTTTACTATTTGAAGTCCAATTTTTTCCTCTAATTCTGCCTTCTGCATCTGGTTCATATTTTTGGTCAATACTTTGGTCTTTTGTTTATTTATTTTGAGGCCCGCGACTTCCCCATATTCTTCTATCTTTAATATTAGCTTTGGTCCTGATTGTCTCGGATTTTCCAGATTAAATATCACATCGTCTGCGAAGGCCAACAATTTGTATTCTTCTCCTTTAATTTTTAATCCTTTAATATTCTCATCTTTCCTTATCTCATTTAAAAGGGTCTCCAGGACTATTATAAATAATAATGGTGACATAGGACATCCTTGTCTTACCCCTTTCTGTATGTCGAAAATTTGTGTCAGGTCGCCATTTATCGCTATTTTTGCTGTCTGATGAGTATAGATTTTTTGTATTAATCTGTTGAATTTCTGTCCACAGTTCATTTTCTCCAATTGTTTTATCAAAAAGTTCCAGTTTACGTTATCAAACGCTTTCTGTGCATCGAGCGAAATTATTGCTGTTTCGGTTTCTATCCTTTGGTCATAGTATTCCAGTATACTGATAATTGATCTAAGATTATTTCTAATTTGTCTGGTGGGTATAAAGCCGTTCTGATCGGGGTGTATATATTTATGTATTATTGTTTTCATTCTCTGCGCCAGTATTGCCATTAATAATTTATAGTCAGCGTTGAGTAGTGATATCGGTCTATAATTACTAATTTGTGTCGGATCTGTATCTTCTTTGTGTATTAATGTTATGATCGATTCAGTCCAGGATTTTGGGATTTCTGCTTCAGATAGTGCTTCATTAAAAACTTGTAAAAGTATTGGATCGATAATTTGCTGGCAGTACTTATAGAATTCGGCTGGGATTCCATCCGGACCTGGCGTTTTGTTATTTTTTTGTTTTTTGCGGGCTTCCACTAATTCAAACATCGTTATGGGTCGATTCAATCTTTCTCTGTGCTCTTCTTCAATTGGAATAATTTTGGATTTCTGCAAATAGGCTTCGATTTGTACCTCCGAGACATTCTCCTTTCGGTAAAGTTTTTTATAAAATTCTATCACTATATTTTTCTTCTCTAGATGTGTGTAATGGGGAATTCCAGAATCATCTTGAAGTTGATGAATAATCCTTTTTTCTGTCTGTTTTTTTAATTTATACGCTAGCCAGCGTCCCGTCTTATTTGCGTGTTCAAAGTTGATCTGTTTCGCCATTCTTATTTTGTGGGCTATTTCCGTTTTTGTAGTTAAATTTAATTTATGTTTGGCCAGATTGAGTTTTTGTTGTACTGTCTTGTTATTGGGTTGCTTCTGCAATTTGGTTTCTTCTACTTTTATCTCATCCAGGAGCTCATTTCTAATTTGTTGTTTCTGTTTTTTCCTTTTGGCTATGTATGCAATTGTTAGACCCCTAATATATGCTTTCGTTGTGTCCCATAAATTTTGTGTCGTTGTTTGATCGTTGGTATTGATACGCAAAAATGATTTCATTTCTTTTTCTATCATCTGTTGGTAGTCTTTTTCCTTTATTGTAGTTGTATCCATCTTCCATCTTTTCTGTTTCCGCAGACCTTTCCATACTAGTTCGATAGGATTATGGTCGGCCCATATGCTGGGAGTGATTTCTATCTCTTTTGTGTCTGTACTAAGTTGTGGTGTCATCCAGGCCATGTCTAGCCTGGACCACGACTGGTGTGGGCCTGAGAAGTATGTGTATTGTTCCGTGTTAGTATGTGTATCTCTCCATGTATCGTGTAGGCTCAATTCTTCTACCAGGTCTTTGAATGTTTGTGGTAGGGTTCTTCTCTTGGGCTTATTCTGCCTAGTAGTATGGTAGTCATCATTTAAATTTACTATAGCATTAAAGTCGCCGACAATACATATATTTTCATAGTCTAATTCCTTTAGTTTATTATGTAGTTCTTTGTAAAAGTCAATTTGATTCCCATTTGGGGCATAGATCGCGACTATCAAAATTGTTTTAATTTCCAATTTGAGTTCAATCATCAAGATTCGACCTTCTTTATCATTGTAGATTGGTTTTGTTCTTAATTGATCTCTGGCATATATTACCACTCCCCTCTTTTTGCAATCTCCTAAGGCTGTGTATAGTACTCCGAGTTTTTTATTTTCAAGGAGTTTTCTCTGTTGTCTCCTTATATGAACTTCCTGTAGCACAATTATATCTGACCTTAATTTCTGTAATTTTGTAAATATTTGGTGTCTCTTTGTTGGTGAATTCAGACCGTTTATGTTTATGGAAGTAAGTTTTATCACTTCTTCCATTTCTTTGATTATTTATTTATCCGTTATTTTCAGTTTATTTGTGTTTCTTGTAACTCTTTGTGTAATTTCCGTTGTTTCCTCCCTCTCCAAACCCCTCTTCTTTTGTTCTTTATGTTCCTTGCTTTTCAGTTGTCTCTCTTGATCGCTTACATTTATTTGTTCTTTACTCCCCGTTTTTTCGTCTTGCTTTTCAAATACGAAATGTTGTTCCATAAATTCTTGGGCTTTCTCTATGGAGTCTATGTGAAATTTTTGTCCTTCCCAGGAGATTAGTACGCCTTCCGGTATCAGCCATCTAAATTTTATTTTTGATTTATTTAATTGTTTCGTTAAGAAGTTATAATCTTTCTTTCTCTCTCTGGCCCTTCTTGGTACTTGTTTTAGTGTAAGTACCTCCCTTCCTTTATACTGAACTGTCTCTTCCCTCATTCTTCTGTATATTTCTTCTTTTAGTGTTGTTTTCGTGAATCTTATGTGAACCTCTTTGGGGAGTTTATTTCTTCTGGCATAGTTGGTGTAGGCTCTGTAGATTTCGTCAGTTCCATTTCTGATTTCGTCTTTGTCTATGCCTGTTGTTTTAGCCAGCAGTTCAATCATGGTTTCTCCTAGATCCTCATCTTTTTGTTCTTCAATATTTTGGAATCTTAAGAAAAAGGAGGCCTTCTCCATCTCAAGATATATTAGTGCATCTTCTGTATCCCGGGTCTTTGTGACTTGTTGGTTCTCTACCCTCTCCAACCTCCTAACTGTGGCTTCTGCTTTTTCTTCCACCCTATGTATTCGTTGTTCATTTTCTGTGATATTTTGTTGGATTTTAACTATTTTCTCGTTTATAACTTTAATATCGTCTTTGATCTCTCCTACATCTAATCGCATCTGTTCTTGGTTTCTTCTCGATTCCTCATGGTTTTGGGCCATCTTCTCTTCCATTCTTTTCTGCCCTTCCTGTATCATTGCCAATGCGGCCTGTATGTTTTGCATCCCAATTATAGTATTTGTCTTCTCCTTATCACTCATTTCTCCTGTTTTTTGATATACTGGTGAAGCCACTAATTGTGTTTGTGTTGCAGGTATCCTCTTGGTTGTTTTTATGGTGGTGGATGTACTAGATGTTGCCATGTGTAATCTATGTATTATTTCTGCCCACAATTTCATACAGTTTAATTTGCTTAGTGTATATTAATAGGCTATATATCCAGCTACTATATTAAATATTCTTATTTAGATACTTTCATTAATAAATCAGTAATACAAAAATAACCAGGAGAAAGGTAGTGGGGGGTGGGGGGTGGAGAGAGAGAAAACAACGAAATATAAGCAGATTTTAACAATTCATCTTATTACCTTCTTCTTCAATTAATTAGAAAATACAGTATTATCCACTAACAATTTATATTAATTCTCAAATCCGTCAATCTATATCAATTATTAATATGACTGTAGAAGAATAATCAATCAATTAAATAAATTCTATCAGGTCTTTCTATTGTATTGTTAATCAACTAAATTA